>JARHVA010001516.1:357500-622500 GCA_037957365.1 Torreya grandis
CTTTAATTTTTATGACTCATTATGGTATTCATAACTTATATACCTTGAGTGCAAATCCAAGAACAAGTTGAGCAAGCTCATACACATGACTGCAAGTGAAGTTAGGCATGAAGTTGACAAATGGAGAAAGACAGGCTTGCAAGCTACTCAAAGAATGGCATGGTAAGATAAAAACATTATAGGAGGTGATAATATGAAATATTAACTTTTGGAACACCATTTAATAGTTGTATGAGACCCCTATAAGATAAAACACTTAGCAAACAAGAAGCACTTTAGTTGGAACTGCCCCTGGTGACACCCTTCTACAACATGAAATAAATTACTCATCCAAACATTATAAAACTTGAATAAAATAATGTATACAATCTATGAAGTAATTACACATCCTATTTAGCCAACATAACCAATTGATTTTAATGTATTCGGCATAAATGAAGTAAAACCTATAAGGTGCATGAAATAGTTAGAAGATTTGCACAATCAACTTATTAGCAATGGTTTATAAAGAAAAGTCAATCACTACTCAAAATTATTATATATAAATTAATTTATTTGAGTTTAAAATAACCTCCCAAAATTATTTCCCCTGAAACTTCCTATGCTTTCCATACCAAGCAAAAACCTGAAGGTCACTTCAGTGTGTCTAGGAAACCCAAAAATGAGTAGAATGGTTTTTGATATAAATGGAACTTAAAAATAAATATAATCATGGATATTACTGTGGGGAAGATTAATAGGCTTCCTAAAATATTTTTCCATGTAGCACACTTCCCAAGAAGGCCATACAAGTACCATTTGCTCTCTTTTTTAGTTATTTTTACAATTTCAATTAGGGAACCTACCATATTCTAATGTTTATAATGTAAATGACACTTATACTAACCTCTTTGATGTTTTAAATGAAAATAATACACCTATACACATTGGGAACTTTGATACTTGCAGTAATGACCCTTAAAAGCACATAAAATGACCCCAGATTAACAAATGTAACTAAGACCAAGGATAAAAATTCATTGAATAACATAAAATGACATATAATACTTTCCATGACAATAGATTTAGGCCCCCATATAATCTAATAATTTTTTTTTACCTATATTGGTCCAAGTTTGACCTAAAAGCCAAACTTGGTCAACAGTACCTTTGTTCCATTTTTCAAATTGAAACCACACAAATAGCCATAAAGAGTAACATTTTGATCACATTTTTGGTCTTATTGTACTCGCTCTAGAGGAGTGACATCCTCAAAATAGTCCACCACTATGTATGGATGAGAAATTTTCCATGACGAAGGGTGAAACTTTGCAATATAAATAAATATTACAAGATTATGTATTTCACACCTAACATACTTTTCATGAATTCGACCTAACAGATAGAATAGTTTTGTACCATCATATATCTCTCTCAAAAAATGATGTTTGAAACATTGTTTTTTATTCTTTAGCTTCTCTACATCTTTAGACATGTCTAAATGTGTAAAAATTCCCATAACATTAGGAAACCCATGAAGTTGAAGAATATTCAAAAACTCAAAATTTTACATTTCAAAAGCATAATTAGCATCAATAATAAGTAAAATAAGGTAGGAAAATTTAGTTGCATCAATCATAGCATTCATATCATTCAGACACTCCACAAATTGGAGTCACCTTTGTTTACCTGAGACAATAATAATTAGACCATAATCATCTGAAAGATTATGATTGTTGTAATGCTTTATAAGGGATTTTATCACAAGGGTCTTCCCAACCTATGGAGGACCCTACACCACACTTACATATAGAACTAGTTCCCTATTCGAATGATCAATTATAGGAACATGCAGTCATCATTGATAAACATTGTTGACATGTATGTTTCCCATGGTATATCACTCTTGAAAAACTTTTTCATCGCTTTCATTCTTCTCCTGGATATTCTCTTACCTCCTTAGTGAAGCTGTGCAATTTGCTTCAAAGCATTTATATGAAATTTAGGGATTTTAGAACTATTTTGGAAGTTTTGGAGAATAAAAAGTCTCACTTGTATGAATTGGTAAAATATAAAACAAATTTTCATGAGACAGGAAAGTGTAAAAAGAATTTTCAAGGGAGAAGCCAAATTCTTTGTCTATTTTTTGACCAATCATTAGTTCTACCAATTATTCACCTTCTTCCATAATTATGAAAATGAAATAATCATATGTGATGGGAATCACTTTATGTTTCTCTCTGCTAGTTTTATGACATCTTTGATAAATAATTTTACTTCAAAGTCTATTTTTTGAATATTTTAGATTCTTGATTGCTTCAGGTTTCATGATTTTTTTTTCACCATTTGAGATGGTTGTAGCACCTTTTGAAACCTATTTGTCTAACATTCTAGACATGATCAAGTCATCTTCAATTTTAATGGCTTCTTGTTGTGCAGCGATCAAATAATTTACCTTGTTATTCATTAAGATGAACTTGATCTTTTGGTGAATAGAACCAATGAAAATAAAGAGTTGATTTTTGAAACATGGTTGATTTTTTTGAGGGATCAGTCTCAATTTATTTTTAAAAATGTGTTATGAACTCTCTCATCTACTTATCTTCTTGCTTTTGAATCTTGAAAAAGTCTAACAAAAATTCACACATGTTTACAGTCAATTTGAATCTATCTAAGAATATGTTCTTCAAATAATTTCAATCCATAACACATCCATCTTCTAGGTACCAAAACCACTTGATAGCAGGTTCAATGAAAATTATCACAATAACATCCTCATACATAACTCTCAAAATGCTACAGGGCACTATAAAGGCTTGGATATGTTTATCTACATCTTGACCATTTTCTCTAGTGAACTTCAGGAATATCTTTCTTGATCCTGATGGTAACTCATTATATTGGGCCAAAGCCAATGGTCCAAAAAAATTTCCCCATAAGATAATTGGGGTTGGGATGGACCAATATTTTTTTTATAATTAGGAAAGTGCAGGCACTAGATACTTATTTTCAATGGAGTCACTAAGCTCCATTCCAATGGAGATTCCTTGAATTGTCTAAAAATTATGTATGTAAAGCACCTCGATCTCCAATGGAGTTGTTAAAAGTTGTTGGTTCAAAAAATTGTAAGTGGGACAAATTGGTAACTTTGAGTTAGCAGTGTGGGAATTGAGTACGTACGTTAGTTATCAATGCAAGACAAAAATCCCTTACCAATTAGTAGGCAGAGCTACCCTTATTGAAATCCAAAATAAGAAAAGAAGGGAAAAGTTGTTCACAACTATTTACAACAAAAATGTTTTATATATTGTGGGTTTCATACTTTTAACTTGAAATTACATAAAGGAGATAGAAAGGAAATTATGAGAAATAATGAAAGAAGGGAAGAATATAGAAAATATAGGAATAAGAGAGAAAAAGGTTATTATAGTCAATTAAACACATAAATTACCATGATAACCCTAGAAAAAAAGAAAGAAAACTTTGGGTAACTAAATACAGAAACTTACCAGAATAGTCCAAGAAGGGGAAAACACTATGTTCATGGAAATCTCTCTCATTCAATAGGTGGGAAAGACATAATTATATCCTTAGAAATGCAAAACATATGCTAATAAAATTCTCTAATACTGAGAGCAAACTAAAGACAACCATCCCATATTTATACATAAAAAGACAATTAAAATATTATTTAAACCCCAACAAGATTTTACATCCATAGAATAACACAAAAAATTTCTAAAAGAAATACTTAATGTGAAAATCTCATTTTTTGACAATTGGATAGTGACTGGGAAGATAAATTGAAAGTAAATATATATAAATAGGTGAATCACAAACAAATATATAACTCACAAATAAATTTCAAATAGAAAACTTGCAAAATCTCCCCATTTTGATCTTTATTGAGTTGATAACAAAACTGAGTTCTTCAGACAAAATCTTTGCAGAGTCTGTCGAACAAATAGTCTCTTGTTCAATGACATTAACACTCATATTTATAGCATGGGGAGGTGGTTACAGTGCGTAACCACCTTTTCTACATTTTAGAAGCTGCAAAAATGAGTTTACAAAAATGCACCACTTAAGTGGTGTAAAATCGAGTTGGTGCAATTGCACCACATTCCAGAGTGCAAAGGAGAAATTGCACGACTTGGAAAGTGCAAAGGTACAATTATGATTTTTTCATAAGTGTAATTAGGATTCATAACATACAAATTTGAGAATGTTTACAATTTTAACAACTAGGAGTTGTGAGAAAAGAATCGAGAGGACCAGAAGTTTGATGAGGAATTCAAAAGCCTCGGAGAAAATTTCATATGCTTGATTAAACTTTCCCTTTGTTAGTTGAAGTTTTCTAGTGTCTATTACATCTTGAGCATTAGAGAAAACTATGGTAGAGTACTTTACTGCTGCATGCATATCCAATATCTCTATTGTTTTGAAGGAAGCTTCCACATCAATATCATAGTTATAGGCACCAATAGTTATACCAACCTTTCAACAAATATTGTGAAATGTTGATATCTTCTTCACTTTTACTTTCTAATCTTCTAACCTCTTCCCATTATCGTTAGAGTAACAATATGAAATGAGCTATACATTGTGGATGTTTCTCAAATTAAACTAAAAATGGCTTGTCGATATCATTGTATTCTTAGAGATCTTCTAGCCATTTCTAATGCTCTGTCTATTATCTTATTACCACCAACGAATCCACTACTATGGACAATCACACAACCATCAATGCCAACTACATCTATAAGCTCATCATCATTTTATCTTATCCTTCCCACACCAATTCAAACTTTCATACACACACTTAAACCACACACAACATCCATATTCACATCATACTGATGCAATTTACATCCTCTGTACAATTTTAGATCTTACATGGAAAGGTATGGTAATCCCCTACCAACTAATCAATCTAGGCTTGTCTAGATAGGTATAATGATTAACCTTCACTTAACCATATCACAAATTGAAAGAATAATTTTTTGAAAAAATAACATGGCTTATATGGATAAATGGATGGGTACACTAATCACCCACCATGTAACCCATTTAAAAATGACTATATATATGTGTAATAAATACCCACCACTTAACCATATAGTCATTTTCCTTTATTTAATTAAAAAGCAATTTTTTATTCATCATAAAAAAAATTATAGTACAATGTTAATCATAGAAAAAATAGATAGAAAAGTCATACCCTGGAAGCCAAAATAAGTTAAGAGAGTCTTGGGAGAAACAAAAGTCTAATAAAGACCACAACCTAGCCAATAACCATAGGTACACTAACTCAAGTACACATCAATAAAAAAAAGATAATGAAATAGTAAAAACAACAAGGAAATAACTAGGCAATAGTTGTGAACATGATGACCAACAAAGGAGGTAGAGGTGGAAGGACCTGAGGATTTTCTGTCTAGGCATCCTATGCTAGGGGATCTTCATCAACTAGGAGGGTGTCCCAACCATCATTTTACTAGTTAATTTAAAAATCATACTACACCTATGAATCCTAGTAGGGAGGAGAGATGTTGTACTTGACCCTCATTACTATCTCTACTGCATTTATCAAATATTCTCAGAGGAGATGGCTAGAAAAAATAAGGAGCGGAGCTCCTCCAACTTCAAGACCTCTAAATGTGAGAGTAGTGGTGCCTGCCCACTGTGGCCACGACCCCCATGAGGGGAGTGGTGAGGAGGGGGATCAGTTGGCTTGTGGCTGACCACATAAGGATAATTCCCCTAATAGTCCAGGAGGAGCTGCAGATGATGAGGCTTAAGCCAAAACTCATATGTTTGAATCTAAATCTGAAGAGCAACATTAGCAATTATAACTTTATTAGTTACAAATAAACTTTTTTCCATAGTTTAATTATTAAAACATGTTTTACTTATAGATTTTTAGATTTGAAACAAAATATCAATATGTAAAATATACTAGAATCTATTATATCTTATAGGGAATAGGGCGATATCCCCCAAGAGAGTTATTTTCCAAGTAACATTTTAGGCCCAAAGGGTTTAAAAAGGGTATAGATCCATCTCTAAGCTGACTAGGCATAAGGCCAAAACCAAAAGAGATGATTGATATTCTTTGGGTCATGATAGGTTAGGAAAGTGAGATTTAACACCCCTATGTACTTGAGCATGTTCCCCATGAGAATAATTTATTATATAATACACCAAAGGAAATGGTATGTTTTGGGTTTAATATAATATGCTGAAATATTATCAAATCCCTAGGTCTAAACCTAATGGAGTGATTGGGAATACAACTATTGGTTAAGGGCATCACTGTCAAAGTGTTGAGGGGATAACAAATTGTAACCCAATTGAGAAGAGTATCAATGAAATGTCATGGATATAGGCCAAGACTAGTCCTTCCATCATGACATGAGAGATGAAACTCCAATTTTGTAGAAGTATTCATTAGGTATGGAACTCTACGATTCAAAAATTAATGTTGCATCTTCTTTATTAAAATGGAACTTAGATTTTCACATAGGCCAAGGAAGCTAGTCCCTAGATTTCTTAAAAAATAGATCACCAATAGTGAGAATACCTTCTTAAAAAGCCTAAAGCTTTTGATCTAGGGGACCATGGCAAAAGGGACATTGTGAAAATTTAGCTAGGGAGACTACCATAATGACTGGGAGTTGAAAGAAACGCTACTTATAAACCCATCCCCCACCCAAATGGGGTGGCGTTTAAACTTTTCCCATGTCTTCAAAATAATTTACATGACAAACGTGCCCCCTACATCAATTGTCACCAGTGAGATAAGAACATTATGAAAGCCAATGCCTTGCCAAAATTTTTTGTTGAGAGTGTAAACTTGAGAAAGTTATTGCATCAAAAGAATTTTGTAATGTTCATCTCCTTCCATGCTTTTGATGATCCATTTAACCCCAAGAGTGAACCCCTAAAGCTTGGTGCTTATAGTCCCCAGCTTACCATCTTCTTTAGGTCGATAATAGATATTATAATATACTCATTGAAAACCCTAGTGGCCCTCAATATTGGCCCATATAAATTCTTGTAGAGTATTTTCAAGCTTCACATACGAGGCATTAAAATAAAACCAATAAGATGAATAGTAAACATGAGTAGCATTGAGCACCTTAGAACAAATCTAGAATTTTTTGGTCAAAGTCAATGGCTTAGTGATTTAGAATGAATTTTTTTCCTCAATTATTTGAACCACATAAGATCATAATTATGTGTAGAAACAGCTCTAAAATCAAATGGAATGCTTAATAATTTGAAGTGAACCCTAGGAAGGATCCATTTCCACATATATCCCTCTAGCCAAGGACATGTGGTTGACAAAGATTGGTGATAGCACTAGGTCTTACGCCATTGAATGTATGACCCAGATGTAAGGAAAAAGATATATAAAAATTCTATGGCATGTTTGACAGTGTCTTCATCCTCCTATATAATGAGGAAGTAATCATCAACAAAGTGCCCATTAATTAACTAGTGATCTGAATTAGGAAGATATATCCCCTTGACTGGACACTTTGAAGCATAATAGGCCAATATAGAACTTAAGCCTTCAACATCCAAAACATAAAACATAAGAGTAAGGGAGTAACATTATTTGATGGATATGTAGAGCTCAAAGTGTTGATATTTGAAGATATTGATGGTGATATAGGGCCTAGCATCTTGAAGCAACATATTGGCAATGTGAACTTGGGGTCAAATCTCTAGAGCTTGTAGCATAATTATGATAAAGGACCACTCAATCCCATCATAGGATTTCTCAAAATCAATCTTGATGAATAATGCTTTTTAGTTAGATATTGTAGCCCACTTTATACCTTCCTAGATAGAAATAGCATTATCTAGATTATATCTATGTTGAGTGAAACTAGTTTGCTCACTTTGCATAATTAAGGGAAGTAAGTGTTTGATTATGATTGTTAATGCTTTGGCTATGATTTTGTAGGAAACATTGAGAAAAATGATGGGTCTCTAGTTTTTAATTACCTCAAGGTCCCCTGCTTTAGGAATAAATTTAATGTTTCCCTAATTGATGAGATGACCTAAAAAGTTAGTCAAGATATCATCAAAATAGAATTTATAGAGATTGGATCCAATTGTATCGCATAAGGTTTGATAAAATTTATAGGGAAATCCATCAATACATGGAGATTTATCAAAGGCCATTTGCATAACAACTTCCTTAAGGTCATTAGTACTAAGAGGCCTATCACAAGTAACTTTTTGTGCTTCTGAAAGCTTATAGGAGACAACAATAAGACATTGAGAGAGGGAAATATCATGAGATGGAGATGATGGTTGCATCATAAAGACACCATGGTAGTGATGTGTGTTGGTTGAATATTTTGTCGATCAATGTATTGATAAACAAAATAAGTCTGATCAGCCAAAATCGGAAGATTGCTCATCCAAATGTGTAGGTTTACCACATCAAAAGGGGACTAATCTCTCCTCTCATCAAGGGGAGGTTCCCTATATATATATATATATATATATATATATATATATATATATATATATATATATATATATATATATATGTATATATATAGAAAATAATACTCAAGGGTAGGAAAAACTACCCAAAGGGCACATGGAAATTTTGACTTAGTGTAATAAATGTGATGTCAATAACTCCTGCCTAAATCAAAAAGATAAATGGTGTGAAAACAAAAACAAAACCTAAAACCCTGTAAACATAAGTGATTTGTATAACTATTTCTTCTCTCCCACCAATAATCAATAAAAAAATCATTTTGAATTTAAATGAAAAGTATGTTACCTAAACAACCGAATATCTAAACAACAGTGCTTTTGTCCCACTTTGTACTCCTTAAAATTCTTTAATAATTTAAAAAAAATAACACTAAAATGAAAATGGAATGCTATCTCCATTCCTTTTAACCATTTTAGAACTTTTTCTCCCTTCCTTTTACTCTTTACAAGTTTCTTTTTACATTGTAAACTACAAATATTTATATTTTTTTTCCATACCACATATCTTCTGGGATCTTTTTTTTTTCTAATTTGTTTTAATTTTAATTTTTTTTCATACATTATCATAATCAATGTTTCATTACAAATTTCATAATAAAACTTTTATAACATCATTAAAATATGCATAAAGAGTTAAATAAAAATGTAAATAAAAACACATACGCACATACATTTATAGAAATTATGTTCTCAAAAGACAATCATGGTTTGATACTTTTCAAATAATTTGTTTTTTGTTTAAAATTTGTACAACGACACAATGCTTAAAGAATAAGGGATCAAATAGGGTATTACAGATATATTACCTAAGAGGTATAAACATCATGTTATATCTTTTTTCTATTTTAAATTTTATACTTAGACAAGCATCCAAAGTGAAGTAATGTAAATACTTTTAAATTTGTCTCATGACATTTATGTAGTATTTATTTATATTGATTTAATATATTTATAGATGTTTACTTAATTTTGACCTAAATTGAATAATTTAAACTTTCATATTAGTTTTTACCTTACTAACCATTGTCGTCTCACAACCTCCCCCTCTTCAATCTCACTTGTCCATCTCTTATTTTATTCTATGTCTATTTTATGCTTTAGGTCCATTTTAAGTTGGGTGAATCCGTGTCCCCCTCTTTCACCCCTTAGTAGGTGTTATTCATTCAAATTTAAATGTCACTTAAAAGTAAAAAGTAGATATATTCCATTGTTACACACAAAGTTCAAAAGAATATCATGATAGCATTATTATTATCAAGTTAGTATTTTGTTGTAGAGCACTATTACAACCTTAAGTCATTTTTATTTATGAAATTTATATTTTTATGATTTATTTTTCAACATATTTATTTTCCACCTAAAGACCTAATAAATTAGAAAGCACCCACTGAACATAGGTTCACTATATGTTTTTTAACAAATTAGGGTGAAAAACATTAGGCATTGTATGCTCACAAATAAATGCTCAAGATAAAGGTGGTGAGAAAAATTTGTCACTACAATAATGTACACAGTTAAGATAAAAGCTTTTTATTCTCATACCTCTCTCCTTGTTTATATGTATCTATCTTATTGAAAATATTATAATTAATTAGACATTTTCTAACTATGTTTAACATTTATTTAAAATGCTTAATTAAAAGTAGAATCATTATTATTAATATTACATTTTTGGATTTTTTATATAAATCATAAAGCAAAATCTCTTTACATAGATAATTGATGCATGGAAATTTTGTAGGAGTATTGCCCTGCATCCACATAAGAAATGCCAATTATTCCATCTTTCTTATTGTAAATAATATTGATATACCATCCTATTCTGAAATCAATAACTCTTTGGGCAGCTTCGCGATCACTTGTAGATGTATTTGAAAATGTCACCGCCCAAATTGTTACAAGCGCCATACCTATTGATCATTTTTGATCCCCCTATACCCACATGTTATTTTATTTTATTGATACATTTAAATTAAATTTTAAATTTATATATAAAATGAAGTGCTTAGTAATAGAAAATGACCTAATAAATGCCATAATACAATATGATAAAAATATTTAATAGTTGTCAAACTTATACCCGAATATTTAATAACATCATAAAAATTCTTCTCCTCTGATTGCTACATAGTTGTACATGGTATTTGGATTTGTATACTTTGACAGCATCACTATGAGTGAGGAGGATGTTGTGAGTTACAATATAAGGCTCTATTGCAGAATCCCTTGCTGTGCAATATCCCCAAGCTGGTGAAAAATGGCCCGGTGCATAAGTTCCTAAGGTATAACCATTGAGGGAGAATGTCAATGGTTCATTTATGGTTACCCAATGCTTTACACTATCTCCAAATATTTTTAAAATGCTTTACACTGTCTCCAAATATTTTTAAAATGCTTTACACTATCTCCAAATATTTTAAAACATTCTTCTACATATGCAGCAAAGTCCCAGGTTTGCAAACTAAAAAACTAAATAATGGAGGGAGATAATCATTGCACGGTTCCATTCCCGAGGTTCGGCTTAGGCTCCGATTATGTCGTACCACAGTTTTTTATATTTCAGGAGGTGTAATTAATATGTTGAGGAAGACCAACTTGTGAATCTGGGATGTGTGTGACCACACATATGGGAGATGGATACAATGAGAGTGTTGTTTCAATTGGTATAAGGCATAAATGGAATGATGACATTTCGATACCAAAATTTCATTGCTCCTTATTCTTTCCTAAATGAGTATATATGTAATATTTTAATTTTTCTTTTTAGAAAAAGAAGGGGAGGTGTGAAAGTCCTTCAATGATATGAATATTGAGATGGATAAGTATGTCAAACAATATTTGATTAATATAGTCAATTTTATTTTTGACTTTCATATTTTTTGTGTAAAATTTTTATTATTTTTAATGGAATAGATAATCTATATTTCAAATTTTAAAGTTCAAATTTTAGTAAAGCTCAAAGAAATGTTGGGAAAGGTTTTATAAGTTGATATTTTCATCAAACCCATTTATCTAGATATTTATAACTTCAAGTATTTTTTAAGTTATATATTTAACAAGTGTTTTTATGGATTACACATTAAATGAGAATCAATGTTTTTATGTATAGGTATGGAGTATATGATTTATAGTTGTATAAAGGAATAAATAACAATCATATTCAACTATAAGTGTGTTTTTCTCAAGGCACTTACAACATCATTATCTCACAATAATCGCCTTCCCATTATGCTTTGATGTCATGTGCACACAATATTATTTTTGTTCTTCTACCTATATTTAAAGTTATAACCTTCAAGTATTCTAACTAAACCTAAATTATTTAACAACCTCCATAATAACCCATGCACTTTTGAGCTTATCATTTACATTTTATTCACTTAGATAAAATGGAGTAATATGCTTCACTATTAGAGCAAAAGTCACTTTAAGGTGTCATGTTAAGATGAAAAAAAAATACTAAATTTTTTTAAATTAAAAAATAAACTACTTAATTAATTATATTTAAATAATTAAATAATTAAATATTATATACTTTATTAATTTCAAATAAGTTAATAAACAAATACACCAATTAAAAATAAATAAATTACTTACTATTGTAATTAGAATTATAAACTGTAAATATCATCATTTAAAAAAAATAAAAAAAAATCAAATCAAATCAAGATTTAAAACTCCATATGTTAATTTGAATGGTAAATGTTTCCTCAAATTTCCTTACATATAATCACTTTTACTAATCTCTAGTAAAGCATTTGCACAATATCTTATTCAAGAGTTTCAATTTATATTCTTGTCTTTTAAGAGATGAATAAAAAGTGGAGTTAAATAGAATTTTACATTTAATTATATTTATATTTTTAAAAATATTTTTGAATTTTTTATTTTTTTTTAATATTTTAAAAAAATTTAGAATTTTATTAATTATTATAATTATAAATTTTTGTGTTTTGATAAATAGTATTATAAATTATTATCTTTACCAATTAAATTATTAATTATTATAATAAATTTAAATTTAAATAATTATTAATTTAATAAAATATAAATAAAATTCAATTTTTAAATTAAAATTTTATAATTAAATCTAAAAATTAGAAAATATGAACAAATAAAATTTTAAAATCTTGAAAGTTATCAAGGTTTTTTATATACATCTATAATATAATAAACCGCGTTACTGAAATCAACATATTAAGAATATTACCATCTTGTTAAGAAAAAAAATTAACATATTAATATATTATGAAAATCTATAGCTTTGAGGGTCACTGCTTTTGTGAAATCTACGTTTATCTTACAATATAGCAGATGAATGTTTACTGCCGGTTATGGGTAAAACAGTGGAGACGCCATCAATTTCGAGCCTGGTTAGATAGGCCTGCCTGCCTGTGTGAAATGAGAGGATATTATTAATTTTTAGATGGAATTGAAGGCTATAAATGCTACACTAGTTAAATGAATCAACCGTTCGTGAAGTACTAATAATATATTCGGCCTAGTTAAAGTTTTGAATAAGAGTAAGCAATAATAGGTATGGTCCGCATTCATTCATAACGTGCAAGCAATAGTGCAACCTTCTAAAGTTTCATCTATGTCAGTTGACCACCGGTCATCGAAGTATTTTTTTTGTATGATTAGGATGAAAGTATGAAGTTGAGTACGAGTCACTAGATTAAAACTATAAATTTAGGTAGAGATAAGGAAGGATTGTAACTATTCTTTTATATATTAAAGAATAAGAAAGAAAAGAAATAAATAATATTGATATAAGTGTTTTTGTTATATTATTATACGTTTATAATTACATAATTTTTTATGAATTTTTTAGATTTTCATTTATAATCATACATATTTTAAACCCTATTTTCCAATTTATAACCATTCATTTCAAGAGTAATGTTATTCGTCACCACTATCAATCTAGGTCCCCATTTTCTGTTAATAAAAGGGCATAGGTGATGCCACTAATAATACATGAATCATATCATTTAGACATTTGGTGTTTTACATATGCCCTTTTGAGACATGCTTTATGTATTATTGAGACATAATAATTATTGGTCTCTTATGTAATATGAGATAGGGATTTTATAGATTATGTAATATTGTTGTTTTGCTTATGCAAAAATAGTTATATGTTTAGATTAGATGATTATTGTATATTCGTTATGATGTCAATTTACTTACATTACTTTAGTTGTCTATGATGGTCCGTATTATTTTTGTACTACTAGAACTATTGTTCTTAAGCATATATATGATTATACATATGTTTAGATGTTTGGTAGGAGTTTATTACCATCAGAGTGTTATGCCGTGGATATGTCATGTGCATCTTGTGTTGATTGAAATCATTATATTGTTTACATTATGTATCTTAGGCTACATAAGATACAACATTTTATATGCATAATGTTGTGTAGGTAACAGAGGAGGTCGACGAAAGAACTAGGATTATGTCAGATATGAACACATCACTAGTAGAGTAGTGGCATGAGTACTTGATCTATCTATGATTCAAACCATGCAATGAGTTGTATTTGGTCCTAGTCATAAGTTGTGGACTTCCTTAACCCTCCTAGCACTATTTAATAAGTGTAAAAAGTTGAAGGATGAAAAGGGGCCTACTCATGGACATATTTTTTTGAAAATCAAGAAATATCAACTTTTGTAGATTATTTAAGATGGCTACACTCAAAATTTGAAGATGGTATAAGAACATGAATTGTACCATTTTGAGTCTAATTTCTAAAATGCTAATATATATATATTTAAAAATAGTTAACTATGAGTAGGTCAAACATCTAAAATTTGAAGAACTCTTTAAAAATAAAAATAAAAATAGATGGTTGTGTGGCACATCATTCTTTTAAACATCATTTAGTATTGTTTGAACTCTTTGATAAACATTTAGATAACATCATCTAGTTTTTAGCCTATATTTTTCAAATTATATATATATATATATATATATATATATATATATATATATATATATATATATATATATATATATATATATATATATATATATATCTTGAAAACTGGAAAAAAATGATAGATGGTCGTACCACCTCCATAACTACCTAAAAAAATAAAAATTAGTTTTTTTTTAATGTGTATAGAATTAGGCCTAGTTTGTGATCATTTTTTTCATTTAGAATAATAATAAAATGCATAACCATATATAAACATGTAGCTTTGCAGCATGTAGTGGCCTAAAAAATGTCCTAGTTAAAAATAAACATAGAAGGAAACCTTAAAGTAGTCCTATTTAACACTAAAAATCTAGACTAGGGAATCTAGAGTTAAAAGGGGATAGACATAGCCTAGGGCACTAGGGTGATAAACTGTGTCTATAAAAAGTCAATTATTTTTGAAAACTAGAAAAAGCATATAATGAATTTATTATATTGAGATATTTTAAAAATAGAAAGTGTAGCTATGGTAGATATGGAAACGATAAAAAAATAAGATAATTAGATATTTCTAATGTTAATATAGATTTGGATCTAGAACATGAATGAATCAAACTAGAAGAGTATTCTAGAAAAGTTACCAAATTCTAAATTAAGTGCCTTTGTAGTCATAGACACGTGCATTACCTTAAGATGATTGCATTGACACTAGTGTCTCGATCAGACATCAATGTCTTGAATGGAATACCTATTGAAATAGGATGCAACCACTAGTTGTTTTTTGGTTTTTTATCACCTTCATTTTGGTGC
The DNA here is from genome assembly GCA_037957365.1 of Torreya grandis. Taxonomy (NCBI): domain Eukaryota; kingdom Viridiplantae; phylum Streptophyta; class Pinopsida; order Cupressales; family Taxaceae; genus Torreya; species Torreya grandis. Next base: position 372,740 of record JARHVA010001516.1, read on the forward strand.
ATTCAGATCTATGTCATGGACTATCACTCTTTATCAAATAACAAAACCCTAGTTCTTCATATTCATAATGGTTATGATAAAAATATGTTAGTTGACACACAGTGTTGATCTACCCCTAATACCCCTCTATCAATGAGTGTAACCTACATAGTTAATAATTTGAAGAGGGCCTCACAATTATGTAGTTCTCCCCTATGTGTTGGCCTATGTGTTAATCATGCAATATGTGATAAGCATTTACAAAAGTGACCTAGCTTGTAACTTGACAAATATAACTTTTAGGTTGTTCTTTGAATACTTTAAAGGTATGTGTGTGTTGTCCCTATGACCGATATAGAAAATTTGAGAAAAAAGGAATATTTTTTCACTTGAGTATTTGATTGAATGCTTTTGATAAGTTTACTAATGAGTAGGTAAGAAATTTCTAAGTGAGGAATAAATGAGGGATGATCTTAAATATTTATACCAAACCCTTTGGAGAGTAAATTATGCATAGTAACACTTAGGCCAACCATTAGGAAACATTCCATTTTAAAAATTACATGACTTTAAGGGAACTCAACACTTGTGTCGAAGTAGGACACCTATGTCAATGTAGGTGTCTATCCAAGACACAAGTGTCTAGGGAGAGAAAAAATTGGTACATACTTAGAAATTATAAAGGCATAAGATAAGCAAATTTTAATCATTTTGGACAAGATAGAAGCCTTGGGTCATCAACATAGGACTAGTTAGACTAAGAGATAGGCAAAGGGGAAAAAGAGAGAGCAGATGTGAGACTTGTAGAAGTAGGAAAGGTGTAAAACTAAGAGGAATAATCAAGATTTGAGTTTTTCAAGTATATAAGACTGAGGTGTTATATAATTCAGAAGTAGTATCTAAATTTATATCCTATTTAATATAGTAATTTAGTTATAAGTCTAAAGGAAATGAATGTGTACTTGGGTGTGTATAACACACCTTGTCTTTGCTTGAGTCCAACTAGAGTGATTTTTTGGTGACTAACTTAAAACCAAGATTATATTACAATATATAATCAATGTATATAATATAAAATTTAAATTATTGAAATGATTTGAAATTAAAAGAGTGAGTTTTACGATTACACCTATATATCAATGCAATCATCTTACATATTGACAACTTAATTTGAAGGATGTATCATAATGAATAACTAAAATAGAGATTAAGACAAAGATAAATATAGAAAGTGCATATATCTAAGGAGATAGAGAGAGAGAAAGATAGGAGGACCCATTCCCCCAAGCTTGGATTAAAGATGAATTTCCACCTAGCAATTGAGACTAGCTCAACTATGCAACCTAGTCATACTTATAGATTGGTGAGTGTGAGTGAACCAATTAAACTCACATTATCAAATTGGTGAGGCTAGATGGTACAATAAAATTATTATCATGAATATTTAAACTTCACAATAACACTCCCAATCATGCTCTTATAGGTGATTTGAGGTAGACCAAAAATAGGGACAATAAAAAAATCAAAATAGAGATATTGACTCCGTAGTACGATAGATAAGGCTTGGTGAACCCATTTATGATTTTTATCATAGAAAAATATACATGGGAAATCATGCAGAATAAATTTTCAAGAATTGATGTTCATCAAGTTTGGCGTTAATTACATACAACGTTCATTACATTCATGGATTCAGGATTAGTACTTTCTATTTTTGAAATATATTGAGACATGGTAATTATTATTTTTCATCAATATGCCTTTCCAATTCATTGAATGAGATCAAAAATGGAGTTCAGATGTGAAAGTTATGAACGGGGGAACTTTGCAACTATAGAAACTTTGAGTTACTTTTGTAGCTACCTCCTTTTACACTACATTTGGACCTTAATGTTTATCAAGAAAAGATATTGGGTTTGGGACCATGAGTCATTAAGATAAAATTTTCCTCGTCAAAAATCATTTCTAATTCATCAAATAAGAGCCAAAATAGAGTATAGATTTAAAATTTATGGATAGGGGGAACTTTAACCCTATTTTGTAGTTATGAGAGTTTTGACTTGCTTTCACAACTACATCCTTTTGCACTACATTTTGACCTCAAATTTACTCAAGAAAATATATTGGGCTTGGAACCATGAGTACTTAATATAAAAATTTCCTCCTTAAAATAAAATTATAATACATTTAATTACAGCCAAAATGGATTTTTGATGCGAAATTTATAGACAGGGGAAACTTTGTCCTGCTTTCACAACTACCTCCTTTTGCATTGGATATGCACCTCAAAGTCACTCAATAAAATGTTAGGTTTGGGACAACGATTCCTTAATGTAAAATTTTCCTCATCAAAATACATTTCTAATGCATTGAATGAGAGCCAAAATGGATTTCATATGTAAAATTTATGGATAGAGGGAAATTCAACCTATTTTAAAACTATGAGAACTTTGACATGCTTTCATAGCTAATTACTTTTACACTGTATCTAGATCTCAAAGTTATTTAATAAAATGTATTAGGTTTGGGACCATGGGTCCTTATGTTAAAATGTTCCTCATCAAAATACCTTTATAATGCATAAAAAGAGAGAGGAAATGGAGTTTGGATGTGAAATTTATGGACAGGGGGAACTTGGACCCTACTTTATAACAACAGGAACTTTGACCTGCTTTTGTATCTACCTCATTTTGCATAACATCTAGACCTCAAAGTTCCTCAATAAAATATTCTATGTTTGGGACCATGAGTCCTTGAGATAAAATTTTCCTCATCAAAACACCTTTCTAGTGCATTGAACGAGAGCTAAAATGGAATTAAAATGTGAAATTTATGGATGGGGAGAACTTGGACCCTACTTTGCAGCTTTGGAAACTTTGACATGCTTTCATAGCTACCTTAATTTTCACTACATTTATACCTAAAATTTCCTCAAGAAAATCTATTGGATTTAGGATCATGAGTCCTTAAGATGAAATTGTCCTCATCAAAATAAATTTCCAATGCATCGAACAAGACCCAAAATGGAGTTTAGATGCAAAAGTAATATCTAGGGGGAACTTGGACCCCACATTATAGTGGTCAAATATTAATAGCTTCTTGACAAGGTGTTAGTATTTTGGACATATCTTTTGAACCATTACATTGATTTATGATCTATTTGTGACATTATAAAGTTGGTTCTAGTGTGGGCATGTCGAAAGAGATATTGGATACATGAAATTAGATGGCCTAGATGTAGATAAGGTAAAACATATGATGAATATATTTGATGAGGGTAATAGTTATCAAGTGACATAAGAGATTCATTTATTTCTATTTCTTAGAACTGGTTTTTGACATGTTCTAGTTTGCAGTTTTAAAACTACGTTTTGGCATGTGTATTTTTGTAGTTTTTGAGATGTAATGTGTGCACTTTGAAAAGGTTAAACTTTACCTTAAAAATTGAAACTAATTTTATGTTTAGGAAAATTATTTATTAAGTCAAAATGTAAAGGCTTCCACCTTCTAAGATATAAATAAAAGGCATGCAAGCCTTTCAAGAAGAGTTTTTTTCTTCTTTTATCTCAATACTTGGGTGAGAACATGCTGCAACTTTGTATGTGCATATACTTTTTACATATTTATGAATATGAGAATACAAGTAAGTGTGATAAATTTTTATTTTAAGAGGTGTTAATGTTTTTTGGTTATTGACTGTGCTTTGTTGTTCATAGTTAAAGGGATTCATTGATGCTTCAATACTTCTTAATTTCATGTAAATATTTGACAAGGAAAAAATTGGTGTTGTGAATATTTTTGGATGGATTTTGTGCCATATGCATGCAATATGAATGTAGGAATTACTTCCTTATTTCAAGTGACCTTCATTCTCCATGCTTTTTTTATATGTGTTATTTTTCTCTTTTGAGAGAAAGGGTTCCTCTTTATTTTGTGATCAATTTTTTGGGTTAGTCAAATGGTGCTCTACAATTTATTCCATTGTGGGTTTATCCATTTTTTCCTTCTTTTTCTAAAGCCATCTACTTCCTTTATTTCCTTTTCCCTTTTGTTTTCTTTCGTTATTTATAGTTAAAATTATTCAAAACCTCAAAAATACCCATATCCAAAGAGGGATCTACCCCTCCAAAACATATAAGAAAATCACCCCTTACATGGTGATTTATCCAATGTTTTATGTTTATGTCACTACCCCTTGGGTGAGTCACTAAAACTAATAAAGAAAGTGCAGTGACATAAAATCTTCCCAATATGTTTTAGTAACCCAGCTGGGGAACGAAGTGTCTTTTGCATTTGATTTACAATATTTCAAGGGACCTCCCCTGAAATGAAGGTTGGGGACTCTGTTGAAGTGAATTACCTAATGGCTATCAATTTTTTATCCATGGTATGGGATTGGTTTTACCTATCCCATGGGGAAACTAGTTTGGTCCTTTGGCTTTGTCTCAATACAATGAGTTACCTTTAAACTTGAGGAAGATATTTCTAATTTTTTTTTGGAGAAGACTATAAAGATACAGATGACCACTTTTAATATTTCACCATGGCATATAAAATTTTGGTATTTTGTAAATAAGATGTCTTTGTGATATTTTTTTTGAAATCCTCTTTAGACCTATTGTTGATTGGTTTAGGAATTTGAAGTATGAATGCATTACAGATTAGAATATCATAAATAATAAAATTTTGAATATATTTAAGCTATTCATGTATGTATGTACATTTTTTTGTATGTTTTCTCAAAATTTAGAAGAAATAAGGAAAAACCATGAGACAATTTGTGGCACACTTCAATATATTGTTGGAGTCAATTAATTATACTAGTGAACCAAGTTACAATAATCAACTCTACATATTCATTTCCACTTTACATCCGAATATTAAATTTATCTTGATAAGGAAAAAGGTTTGTGATGTGGAAGACACACAACTACAAGCAGTTGAGATTGAAGATGATATGATTTTGTCTAGGAAGCTAAAGAAATACGATGTATAAAATATTTCAAATACAATGGATAATGAATGCACAATGGGACCTGTCATGAAGAAGAAAAATTTTGTCACAGAGAATTAAAATTATCCATAGAATATAATTCAATAATAAATTCCCAATCATATGCAACACTATTCAAAAAGAAAAGAATGTAAAATACTACCAATATCCCTCAATTGTTTCAATTATATAATTTTTAGTCAAAAAGATTTTTATTTTGAGTCTATAATTGAACCACAATATGGAAAATACATTGGAATATATATTTTATAGTGTTATTATAGTAATTATGAATCAAGAATATTTATCTCTTATGAATATTAAAAAGCTCTTCTAGTTCCTCATAAAAACAATGCTCATGGTTGTATTCAATTAGAGTAGTTAATGGGGAATTCTACTTTTTCAATATTAGCATTTGAATTTTTTTGAAACAATACCTCCTATAAATAATAAATTATAATTTATTCTTCACCAATGATTTAGTCTTCCTCCAAAATCAAACACCTTATTGAAGGTCTTGAACATGATCTTCATAGTTTTGACTCTTCTTACCTATCCTTACTCCTGGAGATGGAAACTATCAATTTAGAGATGGATCAAGAACACATCAAAATATAAGAGTAAATGATGGTCACAAGTGATTACTATGTACATGAGGAGCTCTCACTGAATGACATAGTTGAAAGAGAGGTATAAGTTGATCATCAACTTCTATAAATATACCCATATCTAGATGAGAAGTATAGATATGAACCAAGAGAAATACTTTCCAAAATATGCATACAACCTAAGAATGAGACATTCAAAGTTCTTGAAGAAGGTGAAAATGAAGTAGTTGTACTGGAAAAGGTTAAAAATTCCCCCATTTTTGAAACTTTTTATTTTGAGGACTTATCTCTATCTGTTCTTATAATTTCATCACAACATTCTACCTCAAACATGTTTCCCTTTACAAATAGAAAAAAATATACTAATTTTTTTCCCATTCTGTTTCACATCATGATGACACCATTTAGCATTCTTATGTAGAAACCTCTACCATAGAATTTCCACCCAAATATCAATACATGGCTATCATTATACCTCATCTTGAACTATGTCAAATACTTCCTCTTAGTTTCTTGTGTGACACTCTTTCATTCTCTATCATACTTTTCTAAACCTATTAATAGGTTTGCATAGTCTAGTTTTACGTTTTGGATCCTTTGTAAATAGTTTTTGTTTTCTTTCTTTATTTTATTTTTGGTGTGTGTGTGTGTTTTTTCTAATAAATGTAGCAAATATAGTAGTGTTGAACTAGACATGACAAGTTGAAGATCAATAAATCCTAAACAAGGAATAGTGAGTAAGAAAATAAGAAGAATTCTCAAGGCAAGGACCTATCGTAGAAGAGCAATTTCATTCCCATGCAATTAGGATAGGCCAAATATCTACTAGTTGGATGGATAAAAATGAATAAGGCACACGTCATTAAAAAGATATGGATTTATCTTACATTTCACTAGGGAATGTGGTCCCATAGTTAGAGCCAACTATTTTCATGAATTTTTGCACTTCACAATAACAACCCCAATCATGCTCTTATAAGTGATTGTAGGTAAACCAAAAATAAGGATGGTAAAAAAATTACAATAAAGATACTTAATCCATATCCCAATGGACAAGGCTTGGTGAACCCATTAATAATTATAATTGTATATAAATGCACATGGGAAATTATGCATAATGAATTTTTAATAATTAGTGTTTATAAAGTTTGACATTCATTGCATCCAATGTTATTTACATTCACCATTCATTGGACTCTGACTTAAAAATTTCTATTTTTGGAATATATTGAGACATGGTGCTTATTTTTCCTCATAAAAATAACTTTAGAACACATAGAATGAGATCCAAAATAGAGATCAAATTTTAAAGTTGTGGATAGGAGGAAATTTGAACATTATTTATAGTTACAGGAACTATGATCTACTTTCACAACTACCTCATTTTGCACTACATCTTGACCTCAAAGTTCCTCAAGAAGATATATAGGGTTTGGGAAAATAAATCCTTAAGATAAAAATTTTCTCATCAAAATAAATTTCCATTGCATTGAATGAGAGGAAAAATAGAGTTCATATGTGAAATTTATGGATAAGGGGAACGTTAACTCTACTTTGTAGCTTGTTAAAGTCAACACACCTCCATTTTTGAAAATGGGGGCCCTTGTGTTAAATTGTTCAAATTTATACCATATATTTAAAAATTCATATAATAAAAGAATAATTAGCATGTTTACACATTATATTTATTGAATATTGTCCAAACCATGGTTTGGTTGGCATATTTTTTCATAATTTTGATTTAATCTTGCCTAAAATTACTAAACATTAAATATATATGTTATAGGTTAAAGGTATATTGGAGTCCATTTGGAATGAGCAATGTCTGGGTTTTATGATTTAATAATGATTTGATATTTTACTAACCTTTGGTCCATTGAAATAAAGTTGAATCATATTTGATTAGCTTAAAACCCTAACTCCAATTGTTCTAGCTCATGCCCTTTGAATTAAATTTAATTTGGTGGGAAATTTTTTTTTAGGAACACTTTAATATGATTTGTTTCTATTTTATCCTAAGGTCATAGTCATGTTTATCAAAAAAACCAAGACCTTAGTCTAAAATATTTATCCTAATTTCTTCACATACTAAGCCCCCTTTGTTCCATTTTATCTTAGTGTGGTCTAACTAAATATAGGGTCCAATTTATCATGTCATGGACTTAGTTATATTTTGTCGTAAAGTTTAGTAATGTTTATTAACATGACCAAACCTTAGTATAAAAATCTTACATTTGGTCTCTTTATTATTTTCATCCCCCTTGTTCTCTTTGTTTTTACAAAGTCTAACTAACCATCGAGACCTTTTGTATGTCTATAGACTTAACCCAAGAAAGCCTTGCCCCAAGACTTAATGTCATGTCTTGTTATTATGTGTGGGGTACCCTTTATTATGTTTCTAACATAGCTCAAAAATTTATCCTAAATTTTTATTCATATTTATTAATAAAAATGAAAACATTAGTCTAAGACTTTAGCTTAAATCTTTTGTTCCCCGAGCACTGACTTAAACATCATTTTTCTTCACAAGATCCATGATCTGTGTTTACTCAAATGATCATGATCCAATGACACTTATCAAGTAAAAACTTAAATAGAGCCCCAAGATGAGTGAGAATGTGACAAGTGTCAGAATATCAACCAAAGAACACTTAGCAGTGAATGGTATTTGACCTTAAGGATTAGGATCCAACATAACTCATTTTCATGGACAAGGATGATCCAAAGGTACGTGATTAACATTAAAAATTCAAAAAAAATACATAGATGCCACATGGCATAGCTGTGAGACACTAAATTAAATATTGAGCATGTTTTAAAGATCAATGATTCATGGATGAGCATACACATCCTAATCAATGGTCTATAGAGTAGGAGGTACAATTACATAGATCAAGATCGATGAAGCATGATTGGTCCATGTAATCAAGATCAATAGTGCAAGATCAACATAGACATTTCAAAAAAGATTGGGACCAATGGTGTTTTATCTTATGGATCAATATAACCAAAATGTATTGATCTTTGAAAATAAATCTAATAGTGTAAAATCAATGTGAAAGTTTTAAAAGATAATGATCACTTTTTAAATATTAATGAACAAAGTACTATGAAAATGCAATGGTGATGCCACATCAAATCCACATAATCTTAGTGTGCCAAGTTAAATATTTTGTGGAACTAAGTAATGCAAAGATATAAATATAAATATCTAAGCACAATCTAAGTCACGAAGCTCACATAAGTTCAAACAGCTACCACTATTAGATCACTATAAAAACCTTTAGAAAATCCCTACCACATCTACAACTGTAGTTTGACCTTGTGATCATCGTAATCAAGCGAAGGAATATTGGATTATTATTTGTAAAAAGAGAATTTGATCCATAATTGAATTGAAATGTAGTAGTGATCAATTTACTAAGAGCTTATAGCCATGGCAGCTCAGAAAAGTATCTCTAGAGAGGATGTAAAACTCTATTTGACCTCAGATGTAGAAGGAAGAGTCTTCAAGGCACACAATTTGATGCAACAACTTTAAATATTAGAGATAATTATTAGTTGATCTTGTTTTGGACTATTGAAAACCAACAACCCATCATAAGAGAAGAGGATAAGAATGTGTATCAAGAAATCTCTACTATGACATAGTTTCCACTAAAATGATGGGTCTCCATTATACCATAACAAAACCCAAGGTACTTCATCGTATATACATTCTATCTCCTATTTTTATAAATTTTAAAACTAATAAGGGAATGTTAATAAATGAGAATACTCACAAAAATATAGCTTACATCTTTACTATAGAATTTGAAAAATATTACAAACTACCTAAACCAAAAACAAACCAAACCACAGTCAACAATTGGGGCAAGGAAAATGACTTAGAGACAATCCTTTCCCCATGGTTATATTCTATAAATTAGATATTTTTAGACTTCAATGGCAACATCCCCATTGGTCAATTTAGACCTGGGATAAGAATGATCATGACTATGATGAATAGGTTATGTGGAAATTAAATCACTACCTATGTTGACAAAATATAGTTTCTCTTATTCTACTTTATGATTGGAAAACAACTCACCCCTCCCCTTGGTGAAGTTATTAACACTTCTTTAAGCAGGCAAATCTTTACAGTCAAGAAGAAAATTAGGAACTAGTTCAAAATGATGGCATACCTCTTAGATGCCTTGCTTGCTACCACAAAGATCCCAAACCTTAGAGATTGGTCACTTGATGGGACACAGATTGTCTCCTAATAACACTCTAAGTTTCACGTATTCAAATATAGGAACCACATCCACTATATTCATGACTATGTTTGTCTAGCCCTAATTGAGGCCATCACTAGGAGCCTAATGTCAAGAGTAAGCCCCTTGACCAAAAAGTCAATTAAGGCCATGAGAAACATTTGGATGTATCCAAATTGCACAATCATCAAGATTGAAGGAACATAATTCACTCCCCTTAGATTATATGTCCATGTGCCAATCAAGTTCACTGAGCAAGAGGTGGCCTACCAACTATGTAATGGAATTGATGGTCTTTGCAAGACCAAGAGGAAGTGATTACTTCATAGCTTCCCCTTATCCATTGGAAGGTCTATTTTTCATAGTAAGACAACATTTAGGTTGATTCCAAGCACATGACCTTTTTCAATCTCTAAATTGATGAACTAAGGCAGTGAGATCCTCATGGAAGAGTCAAGAAGGATATAAAGGCCAAAGGAATCAATATCCCTTATAATTATCAAGCTAGTACTTTTGAATCCATATATACAAAGGCCTCTTCATTTTTTAAGGTCACCATTAGATTTAAAAGGCACAACATGAAGCTAATGTCTAGAATGCAAATGGAGTAAAAATGGAATGATGATAGATGGCAATTGGGGCTAAGGCAATACCATTTACTAAGTGGTGCACCTTCTAGACCTCCAGCAGCCTAGTCACAAAAAAATTCTAGATCTAAGGCAAAACTTGAGTAAAGGATAGAAGAGAGAAGTCCTAATGAAATTGCATCTTCTTTAACTCAATTAGAGGAGCAAGGATCACCAGTGGAGAAGGTTCATATGGTAGCACTAAACCCTAGTGAAATAATTGAAGATTATTTAAAATTTTATCATTAGCTAATGAGTTTGAGGATGAAAAAATGAATTAATCCAAAGAAGAAATGAAGAAGGAAGTGTTATACCTAGTTACTATGGACCCCACCCCCCCCCCCCAAAAAAAAAAAAAAAATCTGAATTGGCCATTATCTCAGTTAAGACGAAGAATCCCAAGGTGAACTTCATTCATCCTTTGAGTGAAGTTAATATATTCAGTGAAGAAAAATTGATATAGTGTCTAATAATTATTGAATGGTTCTTCTATGACAAGTTAAAAAAGGTACCTACTATCCACCATCCTTTGGAAATAATGCAAGTAATCAATATTCCAATGCATGAGGAATTCAAGCCATGGATAGTTACATTGCAGAAGGAGGAAGAGAAAAGAATGACTGCTATAGGAGAATCAAGTGGATCATAGATGTATACCCCAATTACTAAGGTGATAAAATCTTTAGTTGGTATAAAATTTGATCCAACCACTACTAAGTTGTAGAGAACAGAGAAGAAGGCCATGGTTAGTAGAGAAGAGTTCATTTTTTATAAAGTAGAACCTTTTGTTGGAGTGGCTCTAGTTGGAGGATAAAATCCTAGTGAAGACCCAATATTTGAATAAAATGTTCTTCAAATGGCACAGGTTCAAATATATCAGTTACACATAATGATCAAGGACATCTTGTAGCAAAATAAGAATCTAAAAGAATAAGCCATCATGTCGATCCAAGAAGATAGATTCAGGATATTTGAGGACATTATGGCTGATTTATTCAAATCTTTAAAATCAATCAAGACCAAGTAGGAGGTAATAAATAAATAAAGTATTAAGGATACAATCCAATATGGCCAATGGTAAGATTTTAATTACCATACCACGTGAAGGATTTGATCATGGTCTTGACTAAAAATAAAATTCTTGAATTTAGGATAGTTAGCGTAGCCCACCTAAATATGGCTATGACTATATTAATTGATAAGATCAAGACCCTGAATAGTTACTCCAAGCATTTGGAGGAAATTTCCAAGGACCTCAAATAGAAAGAGGATAAAATGTTACACACACTAGATATCTTGATCGAAGAGCCTACCACACTTAGTCCCTTGGGTCTAATAACCGATGACGAGTTCAAACATAGAAATACTCAATTCTTGCAAGAAGTAAGGAATCAAGGAAAGGGAAAATAGGGGTTGATAATAAAAATGTCATGGGCCTAATTTTATCATCAAAGGAGAAGATAAGAGATGTTAGGGGAATCAAACAAAATTTGGCAAGGGCTGAAAGGGATCTCAAGGGCCTAGAAGATCAAGACAAAGAATTATTCATGAGACCTATCATTTATCTTCAATTGATCAATGAACAACATTACAAAATGATGATCCTGCAAGGAAAGCAAAAGACTATGATAGAAAAGGGCCTCCAAGTTAGTTAAAATAGGAATATTCTTTTGTAGTTGATCTTTTAGATTTTTGAAAAGAGAATATTCTTCTATAAAGGCATGTGCAACTTGTAAAGCATATTGCCTATAGGTTAGTCATTTTGAATGTTTAGATGTTTCTTAAAAGATTTTAAAAGGACAACTATCCCTAAATCATGACATGAATAACTGACATAACTTATGAAAAATCTATATAAAGAGGTATTTCTCATTGTAAAATTAGAGAGATTTTTTATAGCCAAAAACCAATTGTAACTTTTGAGCAATTAATATAAGTAAAAAATTTGTAAAGTTTGTCTAAATTTGCTTGTGTCTTTTATTATCCTAGATTCTCTCTCACTTGTTTATTCTTACTTCTAGATTTGAATGGTTCTTATAAATTCCTTGTGTGTACATTTGAATTAAGTGTTATTAATTTGTGCCAATTCTAGGTTAATTGAAAGTTCTTAGGCTCAATTCCTCTTCTTACCTTTCTTTCATTTGGACTAATGTTTTTTACTTTCAAGACTAAATATTTAGAGTGAACTTGGTTTGTATTTGGATTATCTCCAACATTACTTAAAATTTTTTCTGATGTGTGATAAGATTTGAGATTATTCTACTTCATGTCATAGATTGGTTAAGTGCACGCCTCGATGATATTTGAACTTTGTCATGATATTTGGAATGAAGGTCAACATCTCTTCTTTACCTTACCTTGATTTTTTATCCTTTTTAATTATATCACTTTATCTTAATTTCCATTATAAATATATGTCTTAGATTAGTTATTGATCATAATTCACCATTTTTAGCATAAAATACTTCATACTTTGCATACATTAACTATTTAGCCATGGTGGCTCCCAACCACCAAACTTTATAATTATTGTGATATAGTCCACTTGCTTTACCTCTATTTCATTAATAGATAAAATGATTATCATAACCTGTAACTCATACACTAAATTCTTAGAATTATAAAATGAGAAGTGTTTTTTAACACTCTAGGCACCTGTGATACATATTCATGCGTCAACACAACTGTGGGAACATTGACCTAGTTTTTTAGCTACCTCATTTTGCACTACATCTACAACTAAAAGTTCCTCAAGAAAATATATTGGGTTAGGGACCATGAGTCCTTAATATAAAAATTTCCTCATGAAAATAAATTTCCAATATATTAAACAAGAGATAAAATGAAGTTTGGAAGTGAAATTTATGGGTAGGGGGAACTTTGATCTTGTTTTCTACTATAGTAAATTTGTCTTACTTTCGAATCTAACTCTTTTTTCACTACATCTAGACCTAAAAGTTTATAAATAAAATATATTAGGTTTTGGACTATAGGTCATTAAGATAATTTTTTCCTCATAAAAATACATTTTCAACGCATCTAATGGGAGCCAAAATTGAATTTGTATGTGAACGTTATGGACACAAAAAAATTGTCCCTGATTTGTAATTACAATAACTTTGACTTACTTATGTAGTTACTTCCTTTTGCACTTCCTTTAGACCTCAAAATTCCACAATAAAATCTAATAGGTTTTGGACCATGAGTCCTTAAAATAAAAATTTTCTCATCAAAATATATTTCCAATGCAACAAATGAGATCTGAAATGGATTTCACTTATGAAATTTATGGATAGGGGGAACTTGGACCCTGCTTTGTAATTTTAAGAACTTTGATATGCTTTCATAGCTACCTCCTTTTACACTACATCTGGACCAAAAATTTACTCGAGAAAATATATTAGGTTTGGGACCATGACTCCTTTAGATAAATTTTTCCTCATAAAAATAACTTCCCAATGCATCAATGTGAGATAAAATAAAGTTTAGATGTGAAAGTTATGGATAGGGGAAATTTGGACCCTTCTTTGTAACTGTGGGAACTTTGACCTGCTTTCATAGCTACCTCTTTTTGCACTACATCTAGACCTCAAATTTCCTCAAGAAAATATATTTGGTTTGGGACCATGAGTCCTTACGATGGCATGTTCCTCATCAAAATGTCTTTATAATATATTTAATGAAAGCCAAAATGGAGTTTTAATTCAAAGCTTATGGATAGGGGATGGATCCTGATAACCTCTTGACAGGGTGTTAGTATTTTGGATATAAATTTTGAATTTTCACTCTACTTTATGATCCATTTATGGCATTGTAAATCTAGTTTTAGTGTGAAAGTTTTGAAGGAAATATTAGATAAATGAATTTATATGGCATAGATGTTAACAAGGTCAAATATATGATGAGGCTAGAAGTTAACAAGTGACATAATAAACTCCTTGATTTATAGTTTTTAGAATTGATTTTTGATATGTTCTCTTTTGTATTTTTAAAAATATGTTTTTTCATGGTTATTATTTTAGTATTTTGAGAAGTAACATGTGCACTTTGAAAAGGTAAAAATTTACCTTTAAAAGTGCAACTATTTCTATTTTTAGGAAAATACTTTATTAAGTCAAAGGGTAAAGGCTTCCACCTTCTGGGATATAAATAAAAAGCATCCAAGCCTTAAATGAAGGGGTTTTTTATTCTGTTCTCTCAGCACTAAGGTGAGAACATGCTACAAAATTTATGTGTACATATACTTTTCTATATTTATGAATATGAGAATACAAGTAAATGTGATCAATGTTACTTTGAAGAGGTTTTAATTTTATTTAGTTATGGAATGCAATTTGTTGTTCATATTTAGAGGGGTTAATTAATCCTTTAATGCTTCTTAGTTGCATTCAAATATTTAATGATGCAAACTTTAGTGTTGTGAATATTATTGGATGGACTTTGTGCCATAAGCATGTAATATGAATGTAGGAATGACTCCATTCTTCCAGGTGGCCTTCATCCTCCATGTATTTTTTCTATGTGTTCACATTTTCATTTGATATAAAGGGTTCCTATTAATTTTATATTCATCCTCAAATGGTGCTTTGCATTTACTCTGTTGTGGGTTTCTCTTCTTTCTCCTTCTTCTCCCATCTCCCTCTACTTCCTTTCATTATTTTTTACCTTTTGTTTCCTTTTCATTCTTTTTGGTTAAAAGCATCCAAAAAATTCCCAAAATAACCATATATAAAGAGGGAGATACCCATCCCAAATTTAAAGTAAAATCTCCATTTCCATGGTAATTTATCCAATGTTGCAAGTCTATACTACTGCCCATTGGGTGAATCAATGAAAATAATAAAGTACATTGACATAAAATCTTCCCAACATAAGTCCAACTTAAAATCTTGGTGATATTTAATGATTTAGTCATCTCAACCATACAAAAAAATGAACAAAAAACTACAATATATTGGCTTAATATAGTTCGCAAGTGGGTGGTGATAGTCCCTAAAAGCGTTTTGAATCTAAAACTAATTTGGTTTTTTCAATATTAAATGCACACTTTATATCATATGCAGTTAGATATGTGTCATGTTGAAACTACATATAACAATGGTACCAATGTATATAATTCTTATACAACTATGTATATGAGTCATATAACTATGTGCTTTGGCCAATTTAGAAATTGAACAAGTGTGGGTGACACCCCCACTATACATGGAGAAATCTTAAAACTAATATAAGTACCAATATTGAGGCAATGTTTCCAAACATACCCTTACTATAATCTAGGTATGCCAAATATTGAATAATTTTGGATAAAATGTTTCTAAAACATTCCCCTCTATATATCTGAAACTATGAATGTGTGGAAGCCATGTCTTTATGACATGCTCCCACTAAATTTAAATCTATGAATGTGTGAAATCCATGTCTCTATGACATGCCCCCACTTATATTCCCCCTTTTTGAGGTGAGAAAAGAATAGAAACTAGTAGTTACCTCACATCAAGAGGATAAGAAAACCATATAACTATAAATGAACCATGTATCATATAGGAGAACATGTCTAGGTAAATGTATCATTGAAGCACATAAAATGCAATCACAAAATGGCCTAAGATGCATGATAAAGATTATGGAAATTCCTAGATACTAGATCCTTCTTTCTTTGGAAACATCTATTAAGAAGCTTAAAAAGGGTAAATATATTATTTCAAGACATGAAGACTTCATTTTACTTATTAAAAATTATTTTAAAGGAATGGCTAAGATCTTGCCTAAAATACTTAAACCCCATAAAGTTAAAGATGAATTTAGAAATGTTAGGAAGGTTTGGATAAATTATATGGGTAACAATCATCTTTATAAAGATAAAGAAAATAATAGTGACAAGAAAATTCCCAAATCTCAAGGGTTGAGTATAAAAAAATCACTAAGAAGTGCTACCAATTTTTTTTCAAGGACTGGGTAAAAGGAAACTAATAGAGGTAAGTTTGGATATTCAAGTGGGCATCCCATTCCCTTAGATGCTACATCAAGAGATAAGGAGAAACCTAATTCTCACAATGTAACTAAAATGGAGAAAATTAAGGTCATAATTAACAAGACTGACAAAGGTAAAAGGAAAGTGGGAGATGATCATAATGAGGCAAGGATGGAAGACCTATGAATCCAAGTAGATAACCCTAATTAAGATTTTAATGTTATTTTTGACTCTTTAAAGGGTAAATGAATAAATAGCCAAAATTGAAGAAGAATAAGATTTATAGAAATTGATTATGAGGTGGTTCGTGAGGGAGATTTTAGAGCATAAAGGAAAAGTTAAAAGTAATTAACAAGACAATGAAAGATTGAGTTAGAAAGATATATATAAATACTGAAATACTCAAATCCAAAGACTAAGAGATAGGGTTGGGGCTCTATAATGTGAAAATTAAAAGCTAAGGAATAATATTAGTTACTTGGTCAATTGTAGTAAAGCAACCATGCATGAAGGCATTTATAATTTGGAAAATTTAAGGTCTCACATGGTAGGACTACTTTTTAAAGGGAAAACATCTCCATTATAGTAATTGTTCTAAAGACATAGACAAGGAAAATATGCTTTTTTAGATTGATTCAAACCTAAAATATATGAAAAGTTGTTGGGAAGATGTGGTAGGGAGCTTGGACATTTAGGTTACTTGTAGTTCATTTCTAGATGTATTTAGCTTTTGGTGTTTTTTCTATTGTTTTAAGGCTATATGTAGGCTATTTATATTTGTTTTTTAGTCTATTTTATACTATTGATTTTTTAAGCTTGGTGAGCCCTTTGGAACACCTTTGTATCTGATATTCTTGTAGGGATTGGGGTCCCTAGTAAAAAAAACCCCACCTTTAACCTTAATAAAAAAACAATACAAGATCAACAAACAAATCAAGCACACACAGAAGACCACTCAGAAGCAATTCAAAATAAAATGGTCCAAGAATACCTCATACAAGAGGCATATTTGAACACCACATAATCAAATGAGCATGACTTAGTTAAATGTCCATATAATTAATAATGTCACATTCAAATTCCATGATGGAAATAAAGGCACCAAGGCTACAAATAATGTAGCATATTAAAATTCTCAATATACAATACAATAGCAAGGAAAGACACTCAAGGAAGTGCATAAATGAAAACATAAGAAACCGTAATAAACATATCATAGTAGCCTATGGATCAAATGTGTTAAAAAAACATCAAGTCCATAATGTATCAAGTACACTATGAAATATATAAGCATGGATAAAAACATGTGTAAGTACATATATGAGCTCATACATGATAATCTAAAGTGACCATAGAATGATATAACCTAGGTATATCATGATCATATAGGTGGATACCCCTAATATCCTAGTGACATGAGTAGAGGGAAAACCCAACATCCCGAAGTGCATAGATTAGGTATCTATATATGCCTGTATCACACTCAAATAGAAGCATGAAATTCATATGTATATAAAAGTAACTTATATGTTATCCATCAAAATGAAACTAACACATAGATGCTAAAGAGCCAGATAGAATGTGTATATACCGAAACTATTTTTGTATTTTCTTGTATTTTTGAAATCTGTGAGAACTCACAACCTTACATTAGATCTTTTGCATTGACTAGATCATGTTTGCATAAGTTTAAATGGTACATAACATGTTACTACTCATGTTTTACATGTGTAGTAGAAGAAGCAATGTTATCATTTTGAATATGGATCAATTTTCCTTTATGAGTAAAAGAAATGCCTTGCTGATTTTATTCAATTTTTTCTTCCATGTGATATAACCAAAATATTCCCAATGTAAAGAACTGTAGAAAATTATGGGGTAGGACCCATAATTTTTTAAGGATAACATGAGGCCATAAGTAATAGGAATGAAAAATAAACCCAATTAGTATTTCCATTACCCTTTATCACATATATCTTTGGCATGGTACCCAAGTTGTGAAAAATATCTTTCACTACAATAGTTTGTTAATTATGTAGTATCAATGTGGTTATGCCAAAATTATGCACCACCCATGAATAAAGTAATTGTTGAATCCTGGTGACATTGATAAATTTTGGTTTGTTGAACTTGAAGATTTTTCATAGGTTGTGGACCTTGAATTGAACCCATATTTAGTAACATTTGCAAACCAATCATATAAAGATTAAGGATAACACATTTTGGTCCATAATGCTCCTTAGGTAATTTATCTCCCTCTTTGTGTGAGGGATAAAATTTTGGTATTTTGAGGGAGATTTGTTAAATGGCTTTGGATGTATAAGTAGGAATGAAGCATATCTATGCACTTCAATTTGTAAATGGGTAAATGACTCATATTTTTTATGCAATGCTCTTTCCTTTAATGGGTAAATAATCCATATACTAAAAATTCATTGAAAATCAAAATTTAAGTTATAAATGCTAGCTCATATGATGCAGTTTTTGATTAAATAGTATAATCTTGAAGTGATTCATCATCACATTATTTTAAATTTTGTAAATGTTCTAATGTAAGTTTTGGCACCTTTTAAATATTTAAATCCATGAAGAACACATCTTATAATTGTGAAAAATTGGTTTAAAAACCTCTTGGTAGGTTATAAAACAAATTATGATCTTCATCATAAATTCTCACATGGAGTAATTTAAGAAATAGTTTGTCATATTTTGCACATTGCCCAAAATAATGTATATAGCTAATCATGTGTTCTTATGGGTCCTTATGACTCAACAAGAGGTAAATCTGGTAGTTTAAAATCTTGTGGATAAGCATATTCAAGTATACATTGTGCAAGAGATTGATTGTTGAATGGGATAACATTTACATTAGTATTATGAAAATCCATTTATATTTGAATCATATAAACTTATTTTCAAAGATAACCAATATTTCTCATCATAGAAATAAGATATTCCATTGGAATGGTGGTATTTATCATAGGTGTCATCATTGGTTCTAACCCACCACCTTTCTTAAATCTAGACATATGATTATTATCATCCTTATGGATAACAAGTACAAGTTCATGATCACTAAATTTAGGATACTTTGCTAGTGTTAATGGATCTTTGAATTTTGGTACCTCTTTTAGTACAATAGGAAATTTTTGTATAAATGTATTTTTGGGAAGATAAAGATCCTTTAATTTAGATGCCTTGGTTGATATTGATAATAGTGACATATTTGGACCATTAGGATCCTTTTACACTTTAGGTTTGTAATTTGTTTTATTCTTGATGGATCAATATTACTTGGTAAAGATGCCATGATTTCTTAGATAACCTTTCAAAAAAAAATTCAATATCAAATTAAGGTAGGAAAAAGTCATCACCCTTAACAATGGGGATATTGTTTTGAAATTTTGGAATATGAGGGGCTTTAATCAATGAATTTGAAGGAACATCCCCTTTATAATTAGTTTGCAAATCCTCCATAATATCCTTATGGACTTATAAAAATCTATCACAATGAAAATAAGTAACACTTTTTCCATGTGAAACCAATTTTTGTGTAGAGGTTAAAGGCAAAGCATTTTTATCTTTTGTAAGTTGAATCAAATCATTTTTTGAATTTGTGGAAGCATGGAACTAATTATAGGGATAAAAAATTACACCATTAAAATATTTGATATTATATGCTTTATCACTTGGAGGTATGCAAGAGTAATAAATTTTTATTCCTTCCTTGAGAGAGTGTGTGTGTTGGAGAGTTTCATAATCATAGTCATAAAAACAGTTGATATCATCCATGATGAGAGAGATAAATAACACATATTAGGAAAAGGTAGGAAATATGCATCTAAAATATAATTATTACATAATAATGATGCTCAAAATTTAGGTTCACCAAATCTTTAACCCTCAAAATCTAGACTATGGAGTCTAGGGTTAAAGGGGATAGAGATAGCTTAGGACACTAGGGTGATAAACTATCTTCATAGTAGGCCAATTATTTGTAAAAATTAGATAGAACATATATTAAATTTATTATACTAATATATACTAAAATGGAAAGTATAACTATTCTAGATATGGAAATGATAAATAGAAAAGATAATTGATTTTGATGCTAATATAGATCTAGATATGGAATAAGTATGAAGTAGACTAGAAGAGTATTCTAGGATAATCACCAAATTCTAGATTCAGTGCCTTTTTAGCTATATACACTTGCAATAACTAGGGATAATTGCATCAATTCTAATGTTTAGGTTAGACATAGGTGTCCTATATATAATACCTAATTTTATAGGATATGACCAATTGTATACTTATTGATATTTTATCCCCTTCACTCTAGTGCATTTAGATTTGGGTCATGGACTATTGTTCCTTGTCAAATATAAAATACCTAGTTTTTAATCTTCATAATGGCTATAAGAAAAATTAGTTAGTGGGCACACAATGTTGAGTTGCACTAAAAACCCATCTATAAATTAATGTTACATACATAGTCAATACTCCAAATAGGGCCTCAAAATTTTGTAGTTCTCTCCTACATGTTGGATTGTCTATAAATCATGAAATATGTGACAATTAATTACAATAGTGAGCTATAATTTAACTTGGAAAATATAGCCCTTGGACTGCTATTTTAGTACTTCAGATGTATGTATGTGTTGTCCCTATGATTGATATATAAAATAGGAGAAAATAGGGAAGTTTTGATCACTTGAGTTCTTGATTGAATGGTTTTGCTAAGTTTCTTAGGGAGTAAGTAAGAAGTTTCTAGATGAGGAATTAATGAGGGTTGATTTTATATTTATACCAATCCCTTTGGAGAATAAATTTCATAATAACACTTAGGTTGACCATTAGGAAACATTTCATTTTCAACTTAGATTACTTTAAGGGCACTAGACACTTCCATTAGAGTAGGACACCCACATCGACATAGGTGTCTGTTTAGGATGCAAGTGTCTAGGGAGCATGCAAATAGGTATAGGCTCAAAACTTATAGAGGCATAAGATAAGTATATTTTAATAATTATAGGAAATACAAAAGTCTTGGTTCATCGACATAAGTCTAGTCGGACTAAGAGATAGACTAAGGATCAAAAGAGAGAAGATGCAAGACTTATAGAAGTAGGAAATGTCTAGAATTGAGAAGAACAAACAAGGTCTGATTTTTCCAAGTATATAATATTGAGGTGATATATAATTTTGAAATAGTGTCTACAAGTTCAAACATTAAAAAAAAAAATCATATATTTGGAAATAAGAGAGAGCACATGATGCCGAAGTATTAATTTTATGAATTGTCTCATTAAAATTAATAATGTTTTTTTTACAATAGAAGTTGGATTTTATTATTTTATATAAAAAATGTGGATTGTGTGTGGGGCGGTGGGGTGGGGGGGGGGGGGTTGTGTGGGGTTGTGTTTGGGGGTTTACTAAATTAAATGTTAAGTATAATTTAACATTACAAATGTCAAATTATACTTCAAATTTATTGTAATAAATATAATAAATTTTACTCACTTTGAATCTTATAGAATTTATCTCATACCTACATAACTTATGATTTGGAATATAGTTTTTCAAAATCTAATATGGTTAGTACTTAGTCATTTTCAAGATTTCAAAATTGATCCTAGATATTTTAGAGCATAACTTTTTTTATTGATGTCCATTTTGAGTGAACATATTGATGCAAGGGAATCTTCATGGTTTTTAAATTTTTATTTGTTTTAGGTAGTAAAAGTCATTTATATTGTGTTTTTCATAATTATGAGTCTCATTAGTATTTATAATTTGAATTGTAGCTTATATGGAATTTTCCCACCATTTTCGCAAGTTTAAAAATTTGAAATTATAGTAGCAAGATTGGATCCTAAATCCTTTATAAAAGAGTTCCAAAGTGTAGTCTAGTTTATTTGGGAATATTTAAAAATTCAATATCATATTAATACATGTTTAATTCACTTAGTCATTTTTACAATATATTAGTAGTTAGGTTAGCTAGACTTTCCTCAACATATAAGAGGGAATTGGAGAGGTAGTTAGGATGGTTATATAATAAAAGGGAATTGCAAATGTATTTGGGGACAGAGTTGTGATGGTTAATTAAAAGGTTGAGAGAGCACAAAATTAAATATATTATATAATTACTCCTCATTTTGTAGATTATTCTAAGGTAGACTATGTTTATTTGTATAGAATCATTACATGATTGTGTATAATCAAAATATTGATAAAGTAATCAAAGGAGATAACAAGTTTGAAGATTATTTATGTTTGGTAAGTGAAATACATGTTTTTTAAATGTTATCGTATGGTTTCAGTGCTTTTTTATCATATTATTTTGGAGAAGGATTATACAAACCTTGTAGACCTTGACATACTTGGTTGTCTGTGTTCATGGAGACTGAATGGCTATGTGGATTAACAAATGATAGTGTAGTAGGATCATTTGATGAAAACATATAAATTATTTGTAGTTTATTTTTAGTAGGATTATTATAAGAGAGTTATTGTGTTATTCCATATTAAATAATGAAGGTTTTCATAATGTCTTAACTTAATTTGCCCTATGTGACTATAAAATCAGTCTTAAGCCAAGAAACCCTATTTGAATAATTGTATAAGCTAGTGGAAAGAGTTTGAAAAAGTGTTAAGAGGATATTATTGAGATAATTAAATATGAATAAATTTTTGAATCAATATCCAAGCATTATTTTTCATTCTTTGTATTGTAAGGTTGCACAGTGACCATATACACCTACATGATTATGAGAAAGTCTTTATAATGAATGAAACTAGAAATTGTCATGAAAGAATAATGATTGGATAATATGTGATGTAGTTAAGAAGACATAAAAAACCACTTAAAATTATTTGGAATTCCTAGAAAGATGTAAAAAAATTGATTCCTCTCAGGTGGTCACTATCTACAGACAATCTTGTTATAGTGTTTAGAGACAAAAATGATGTTTTAGAAGATCCAACTAAAAAAAATCTAAAATTTGATAATTATAAGGGAATAAATGTCATTTAAAATATTTTTTAGTTTTAATAATTTTATTTTACCTATACATATGGTTTAAAAGGTCTGTGTATATAGTAGGGGTCTAAGAGACCTAAAAGATCTTAACAGAGAGCTAAAAGGCCTAGAAAAGGGGATTAAAAGTTTGAGTTAAGGTGAATAAATTTGGGAATATACAAAAGGTGATATAGGATGTTGTAAAATGGTGATATTTTTCCAAGATAATAAGGTACCTATCCATATAATGTAAATAATTCCAAAAAAGGCTACAAGGCCTGTCTAGTGAAAGGCAAGAAATTGTCAAGGTTAATATAAGAAGTGTAAAAGAGTTTGGTGAATTAATTGAGGGGCATAAGTAGACTCTAAAGAGTGTGGAGAAGGTGTATATACCTACTAAGATATATATTTAATCCAAGAACCATTAATGCACATGTGATTCCATAGTCCTTGGGCATAAGAGTGGAATAGTGAACCAGCAAGTAAAGAGTATGAATGATAACCTTCTAAAAAAGAGTGATATGAAACTATTATAAGAGGAAAAAGGGATGGAATGAATTTTATAACATAGAGAGTATACATTATAAATAATATTGAATGATCAGGTAAATATAATGAGGATTAAAAGTATCAAAAAACACTTGGAACCTTGATAGATACTAATAAGATAAAAGTGACACATTCGAAGAATAAAGTATAGAGTAAGATATGAGTGTTGGTAGAGGTAATTTTTGGTTCATGTTTTCATATAAAAGTATGTTTAATAGGGAGAAATTTTCATCACATATAGTCATGTTTTAGGTTTTGGTGCCTTACAAATTACTTGTTGACATTTTTAGGAGTCCTAGATTTCTCAAAATTAAAATTTACAAACCAATGCTCACCCAACCAATCATTTAAGTGAATTTTTATTAGGTCCCTTATAGGAAAAAAATAGGACACAAAAAAAACATAATCATTTATAACAAGGGTTAATAGAGAGAATTTGGGCCACATTTAAGCATGGTCACCCAAATTGTATTTGAATTCATGTCAAAGTGGTGTGCATGGGGAAACATATGTTGCACTAGAAACCTATGTACATATAACCACCCCTTAATGTCAATTTTACTTACGATTAAGTCCCTTATAGGCCAAAAGTGACACAAAACACCATATCTACTTATGAGCAAAGTAAATTAAAATAATTTTAGGCACACTTGTGCATGACCATCCCATTTTTCTTCAAATTCAATAAAAAATGTGTGATTGTAGTAAAGTAAGCCAAATTATGACCCTTGATTATACAACCACAAATTTATACTAATTTTACTATTGATTATATCCATTATTTTCAAAAGTGACACAAAAACACCATATCTACTTGTGACCATGGAAACACAAATAATTTATGTCACATGCATGAATAATCACCCTAAGTAACTTTTAATTCAAGTCAAAATGGTTTGATTGGGGAAACATAGGTCACATTATTAACCCATAATCCCAAAGCCACCACTTTATGTCATTTTTACTTGTATTTATAGCACATTGATTAGGAAAATATAGTTCTAATTGATGACATCATATTAGTCACTGGGCCCACCACACCAATGTAATCCATACACGATGAGGCTCATTTAATGATGTCAAGTAGTAGAAACTAACTATCATATTAATAGTGAAATAATTATACATAAAATCATGTTACCCATAACCATTTCATTATCTATCACATAAAAATATCATGAAAAATGTATATAGATTACATCACTCTATTCTATGATATGGATATGTACTGCATCACATAAATCATTCATTCCATGTCAGACATTATGCACATTGGGTCATTTTGGTCATACAATACATATTATGTATGTAATTTAGTATAATTAATCAATTATAAACTTGTTCAATCATTGATATACTTGCTCAATGGGTAGAGTGAACTATATATAGCCAATAACATTGTTATACCTTGATTCATATTTATATTCACTCTCTCTCTCTCTCTCTCTCTCTCTCTCTCTCTATATATATATATATATATATATATATATATATATATATATATATGTATGTATGTATGTATGTATATAAATCCATATGTCAGTTCTAGGTGCCAATATATATTTTGCCAATTAAAATTTATACAATGGAAATGGAAATGAAACTATATACCTATACAGTTTAGGTTGACATAATTGTGGTATTGTTCATTAACAAAATATGGTGCCAAAATTTCATTTATTTCTATTTCTTACAATTGAATGATCCAATCATATTATGTATGTAATACTATTCACATTGATTCACTTACTTGGAGGTAACCTACTCTATATAAATATGGGATATGGATATGAAATTAATTCAATATGGCCATACCCATATTTGATGATGTAGGGTGGATGAATTGGTCAAGTCACTAGGCCCATGACTTGAATATTTAGGTTCAAACCTTGTGCACCCCTTGCCCTCATCAAATATAGATAGGGATAGATTAGTTCTCATATATAAATAGGGTACCTATATAAATGTAATAAATTAATCAATGATCGATCTTTAGATAGTGGGACTTCATCCTCCATATATATAAATAGGGGTTTTCAAGTTGCTGTATATAAATAGGGGTTGTAGATTGGTTTGTATATTAAGTGATTGATTGAACTTATATATATATATATATATATATATATATATATATATATATATATATATATATATATATATATATATATATATATATCCCATGTTTATATATTTATTGATCTATCAAATATATAACATCAATCATTAGTGATTGATGCATTAGTGATGTGAATACAATTGCCCTTATGCCCTTCTATCTATTTAGGATGGATAGGGAATATATACTATAGTGGGTAGACTAGTGGGTGGTGACCATATATATAGATCAACCATATATAATTGAGTTTGAGAGAGAGATCCATTAATATCTAGACACTTGATTAATGATTGAACCCATATATCTATTTTGTGAATGTGCCACATAGAGATTGGGAGGCTTGATTGACATATCTATACATAGGGAAAATCAGGGGCCTTGAGTGATGTAGAGAGTTTTCATTCTATTTATATGGGGTATAAATAATATATTAATGAATTTAAGGATCAAACCACACTCGATTGATACCCTAAATTGAGGGATGATAGTTTTTACAAAAGGGTGAATATGTGATAGATAAATGATTAATATGCAACCATACCCATCTCAAGGAGTCAAGGATTATCTAGGTTGTATTTTATTATATTACATAGATTTAATAGATTATATCATTCACTCTATTCTAATTTTGAATAAAACTAATGATTATTAGGAATAATAAGGGAGTGATGCAAAAACTATTTGTTTAATATAGATTACACAAACCATTTCAAAGCTTCTCCATTCTTATATATAAATAATGTATGGGCTCGATTTATTTACATTGAAAGGAGGGTGTAAAGGTATAATAGTTGAGCTCCAATAAGGGTGAACAAACCATATCATTAATGTATAATAGTATAATATTTGAGATTCAAGTTAGATATAATATTTTATATCAATCATTAAGTTATTATTTTAAATAACACCAATGATTTTTGAGAAGAATAAAAATGATTAGTTGGTTCATTATGTGTGTGCTAGTCTAAGCAAGAAGTAGGAATAATTAGACTAGATTAGTCTTCAAGATCAATTATGAAACTCTAAAAGTGTTCTTTCTATGGCCTCAAACACTACCTTCAAATATATACACTATCATCTATGCTAGTGTCAATTTGTGACACAAATTTGATGTATAGAATATTGACTGGATCTCTATGTGACCAAGTTTGTCATTTTAGTTTTTGTCACCTTTTTGCTGATGGTTAAGGATTAATTATACAAGTTATTACTCTTCATTAATTTATCAAACCTTGTTTATTCACCCATATTCGCCTTTGGAATTATTTTCTCCAAATATGGGCTAGAGGGCTCATGGTTTCAAGATTACCTCAATGATCCCTTGTCACTGAGCACTACCTACATAGTTAATACACTAAAGAAAGCCTCAAACTGATGTATTTATCCCATAGGCGTGGGAGTTTGTGATAAAAACAATTCAATAAAATATATGAATATGTATACATTGATATCACTTATAACTTGGAAAATATCACTCGATGGCTATTATTCAGAGGCTTCAAACATTTTTTATAACTAATCCTATGTCTAGTATAGAAATAGGGAAAAATAAGGAAGGTTTACTCAATTGAATTATCTTTGTTATATTAGAACTTTATGAGTTATAGGTAGTGAATTATAAGGTTGATTATTTTATTTATACTAATCCTTATTGGAAATATCTCAGGATAGGATGAAATAAAACATTTAGTTGACTGTTGATCACTATTTATTTGTAAATTGGATGAATTTTGGTGATTGGACACTAAATAAGGATCTAGACACGAGCATCGATGTTAGTGTCCCTCTGTGATTGATAGTGTCTTGGTGATATAAAATATATAACATTATCACCCAAATTTGTACCCTAGAGAAGGTTACTCAAGCCTTCTCAAATTGAGATAACATGGAATCACCTATAGGTGTAGGAACCTATTTGAAGAGATGAATCTATAGATTATGGGATTAATCCCATGTACAACACCTAAACTTAATCAATAACATATTTTATTGAAAGGAAAAAGGGAAGAGGATAGCTTAAACAAAATGGAAACTATGTAGGTGACCCACCAAAGATAACTCCACTAGTTTCTCACACATACACAATGAAATAAACTACAAAATTGATTTCAACACTCAAAACCAAACCTTCTAACAATAGTGCTTCAATATGAAGGTAAAATACAATATAGTCTTCAAGGTGAAAAATTAATAGGCCTAATACTAGAAACTAATAGCTTTTATCACACTTAGAAACATAAAAGGTTGTTAAGTACACATCATATGACCTTCTAGAAGATATATTGCTCACACAAAGGCATAAAATAAATGGATGAATGCAAGGAAGTAAACTATAACTTACTATTCAAAAAAAAAACCATGTAAAACATTGAATTCAAGATTCAAGGAGATCAATATAAGTTTGAATTCATATTTCATAAGTAAAAAAGTATCAAATTTAACAGGGCTTTGGCATACCAATTCTATGGATGTTTAAAATGCCTCTCAAGGTTGCATTTATAGAATAAAAGTGAACAAGAGAGAGAGAAACCAAGAAGAGAGTTCATGAAATAATTTCATGATCACATCAGCTATGAAATAGAAGAAATTTGATGTTAAGCCAATTGAGAATGTGTTGTAAAATAGTCTCTTGAACTTCATGACCAAGTGTTACTGAGTTTATTTCATGAGGAGTGGCATAGGAAGTTACTTGGGAAATATTGTGCTCTTGAGTATAACTCATTACTTTTAAGGTTGTGCATTTCCACCTAAAAGGAAAATTACAAAGTTCTTAACTGACATGTGACATGGTTGAGGAGCTTCTATTCCAACCCTTGTCTCTTCTATGCCTTTTCAAATAGTAAACATGTAATTAAACATAAATATTCTTGATTACACTCTTTGATCCAAAAAACTCTAGTTTTGTATTTTTTAAGCATCTCTACCATGTTTTTCCCTCTTTCAGACTCTGTGTTAGGTCATAGATATATTTTTACTTCATTGAAGATCATCTCCAAGCTTTAGTCTTCACATGTGTTCATCAAGGGGTAGTACTAAAGGGCACTCCCTACTATATGATCTATGAACTAACTTAGGAGACACTTTTAGTAATTTATTGTGATATAGGGTGCCTTATAGATCTTAAATCGTGTTTACAAGGCTGTCTTGCAGGCTTATATACATTAATCCACCCTTGTAGATCCTGAAATTAGGCCTTTTGGTCTACATAGTGACTTTGTGGCTTATTTATTACCTTGAGATGCACTAATAAGGGACATTGAATACCATAGGGTATTTATAGTGATTATAGAGTCATTTTATTTTATTTTAATACTTTATACCATCCTCTCATCTCATGAAAAGACCTATAACAATGTGTTTTAAGTTATTTTCTATATAGTCTCAGTGCACACATGCTAATTGATGGCTTGAGAAGATGATAGAGATAGTTAGGAAGGTAATTCATGTAATTTTAATGCTTATTTAATCCAGTTTGGGTGATTTGGAGGCCAAACTTCTATATCAGGTCCTTTTGGAAGGTTTATACAAGGTTTAAGTGGCATGACTTCTTAACAGTCATTTATATCCCTAAGGGCCTTAATTACAAAAATAATACATATAATATTGGGTGGATAAATTTATCAAATTGTTCCCATGATTCAGGAGTACCATGAAATTTCTCATGGATGTTCACATGTGGAGAACTTGCTTCTCAGGCTAGTAGAATTTCATTATGTGAGGTCGAGAGAGCTACTTCAAGTGAAAAGGGTATGGAAATGTTTGGGTTTGACTCTAAACACATTAATGAGGTATGTAACATCCATCCAAACATGTTCCAATGGTTTTCCTTCCTTTATAACTCACTAGATCTTCTACATACCCCTTTTTCTATGCTTAGGGTTTACTTCTCTTGTAGTATAAATGACACTAAAGGCTTTCTTTGACTAATTTATCTCTATATTCCTATGTATAAACTCCTTAAAGATGGATGAAAATGTCTTTACAATCTTCTATAGGTTTTAATTCTTCTAATATGTTCAAAATATGCGTATTTTCCTTCTTTGCACACATAGACCTTTAGAAACCACAATTTTTGATAGTTTGTTTAAAATGTTCCTTTAATTTAATAAGGTATCTTAAATACATTATTTATATTTTATATCCTAAAATCATAAATACAAACATACGACCATCAAATTTACCCCTATTAAGGACTAAAAATCTAGTAGACACAAACATTGATAAAAGTGTCAATTATATGAGTTGATGCCAATGGGTAGTGCCATCACATATATTTTTTTAATAATGGATCAATATTGTGAAAATTATATGGTCCATATTTATTATTTTATAATATTTTACATCACTTTTTGTTAACATTTTAATATTTTGATGTTATATGTATTAGGAATTACTCTTGACATAGACTATAGAAGCAATATATATTTGAATCTTGATATTGACATATTTTTAGTGTATTTTTATCATTACCTACCTAAAACTCACTCTAGATTTAAAATTACATTAGAAATTTACATTCAAGCTTAACCATAAATAATATTCAATATAAAATTAGGGACTAATTGATACAATAACCTTACTATGTTGAAATAAATATCAAGGTAGTGTGAAATATTTGCAATTTACTAAACATTAATGTAAAATTGAATACAATATTCAAATATCCAAGGGCTTGGTTGTAATTAATTGTCTCTCACACAAGTAAAATTCCTTTTTTTTACTAAAACTAGGTAGATCTAGGTACCATTGGAAATATATTAGGCTTTATGCATGGTGCAATGAGATTTATGAATACAAACACACAAAATATGTAGAGGATGAGAGCTTATACACATTATGACTCTATTTAAACCTAAAAAGATCTAGATTAGGGAGTATGTAGATATTAAAGGGGTATATAGAAATGACAATGTGTAAGGGCAATAATCAGATATATTGTAGGACAATTAGATGCTAAACTCATATATAACATATGTTAAATTTATTAAATTGAGATAGGATAAATATACAAAGTAAATCTATGATACATACATACATACATCATACACACACACACACACACACACACACACACACACACACACACACACACAGATATATATATATATATATATATATATATATATATATATATATATATATATATATATATATATATATATATATATATATATATATATATATATATATTAAAGAAATAAAGTACCTAGCTAGTTCTGATTCTAAAACAGTGCTAGATCTAGAACATATAGGAAGAAAAATGGAAGATGATTTTAAAACAATCACCAATTTATATATTAAGTGCATCTGTAGCCTCAGACACTTGCACCATCTTGATATGTTTGTGTCAATGCTAGTATATGGGTTTGAAGTAGGTGTATTATATGGAATACCTACTAGAAAAGGATACGACCACCTATATGCTTCTGAATTTTTCTTCACCTTCATTGTGAAACATTTAGATCTGGGTCATAGACTATCACTCCTCATGAAATTAAAAAAGACCTAGTTATTCATCTTCATGGTGACCTTGCAGGAAAATGGGCTAGTGGGCTCACAATTTCGATATGACCTTAAATACCCTTATTTGAATAGGCATTGCCTACATAGCAAATAATCCAAAGAGGGCCTCAATGTCACAACCCCAAATAATTAATTAAAAAAACTTTTATTATTATTAGAATTTAATGAATCAGAGTAAAAACATAATTACATACAGGTCCCACTACACACTTTTGATCATGAAGATATGTTTCTTTTATTGTTGCACTTTTATGTGCAGGAAACTAAGACTAGGTTAGGCCACTACATATTATTAATTATTAGTAAACATCATTATAGGGTTGTATAAGAAACAGAATGAAACAACTAGAATTTATAGTTTGGTATAAATTAGTGTACAAGTATATAAGGTTACACTTAGAGATCTATGCATTTGGATATCTTCCTTATAGGATCATGTAAGGGTATACAATTCTAAGAAAGCATCTCATTATCCCTAGTGGTCTAATTCATGATTGACAAATAAGGTTAGTTTTCTCACATTTGGGGAACCAATTCATTAACAAGTAATAACCTTAGATAGACCTTATACCCAAAATTTGAATTTTAAGGAGTAACTTATCACATAACATAATGCATAAATTTGAAACTAATAATAAATAATTGTTTAAGTACAATTTATATAATCACAACATAATAATCATCATACTAAGATAGGCATGAATGATAATTGTAAAATTATTAAATTAGTAAGCAAAATATTATATAAGTATTTCCAAAATTAATACAATATAAGCCTTTGATACATTTTAGTTCCTTCAATTCCACACAATAGAAATCTTGTTTTTGTGTTAACCTTCTTGGACACTAGTTCAGTTCCAAAATTTAAAGATCATTGCACCATGTTCATTTGGGTTTAACATACCCACTTTAAAACATATTTTTATTTGATTTAGCATCCAATTTTAATGTAAATCCTAATTATTGACTGAATTGACAAATAATAACCCATAAGAGGTCATCACGTTGTCTCTTATACAATAAATAAACATTATTAAATTATTCTCTCTATTTCTTTAATGCACCTAGTTAATATTCTCAACCATCCTCTAAATTAGTAAATGGAGGTCTACCCTCTATTTTCTACCTACTTTTCATTTGGTTTCATTTCAATAAATCTAGTTTATTAAGTATATTATACTAATGCAAATCACATGAAGATAAATGCCTCAACATCCATATTTTCATTAGAATATTTGGTATTCCCATCTCTTCCCAAGCAAGACTTTATTTTTTTCAAATGAATAACATTCCATTGATCTCTCTCTCTCTCTCTCTCTCTCTCTCTCTCTCTCTCTCTCTCTCTCTCTCTCTCTCTCTCTCTCTCTCTCTCTCTCTCTCTCTCTCTCTCTCTCTCTCTCTCTCTATCTATCTATCTATCTATCTCACACACACACACACACACTTTGTTATAGGTAGAAAGGAAATAACGTCAACACTTTCCTCATTTGATATCACTAAGGAATCATCATACCCCTTTGTATTAAGGCTATATGAACCATTAATATTTATAATATAAGCTTAAGAATTGATCTTAGAATTTAAATAACTAACAAGAAGATTATGACTTGCATCCTTATGTTACAATGGCATAGGTCTAAAAATAATATCATGGCAACCTGAGTCATAAAATAAATTCTTGTTTTTATATTATCACAATAATGTACAACCATTAAAATCAAGAATCAATTTACAAATACCAATAGCCTTATTACACTAACAACCATTTCAATGTTATTGGAAACATTCACCTCTACTTAATAATTTGATATAATCCAATTATCCATTTAGTCAATTTATATGGCATTGAAATATACTTGGTCTAAATTATTTAACCTTTATGCAACACAAAATAATAAGTCATAATTTTCCTTTAACTCAAGCTTATTAACTATGAAATATAATCAAAAGAAAATGGGTGATTTAAAAATCAAAGAAATGAAAATGATATTGCACACACTTACCCAATGTTACAATTTCATAATTAGAAAATATTATCACACAATCCATAACCCACACAATAATCAACAAAAACAAATACAGCTTCACCATTTTTCATGAAAATAAATTTCATAAGTTATATAATATCCATATCCAGATTAATAAATATTTCTATAAATTCAATTGAGTTCCAAAATAATTTATAGTAAGCAAATCAATCAAATTTATTTAACAATATTCTTAAGAATAACACCCAATCCATTAAATTTAAAGAGTAAGTTATTAGTGGTAGTCACTAATTATATTAACAAACTTGGTGTAACATTGAACTTAGAATGCTACATAAATCATACTTGCATGTTTATCAAGAGATGGATCGAATATTAAAACCAAATTCCAACACAATAATTGATTAGGTCCATAATTATAAAAGAACTAAAATTTAATAACATTTCTTCCTCACTATCCAACATAGCCTTACTTTAACATAAAAATAATGTCCTTTTTAACAGGTTAAAAGAATTATCCATATTTGGTGAAGTAACCAAGCTACCTAATGACTATCAAAAAAATTTATACCACTATAATGTCATTTTCACCAAAATTTTGTAAACCCTAACATACCCATAATGCATGTAGGCAAGATATAAACATATAACAAAAGGTCTGTGAATGTTCCTATGCAAGTTCAATCATTCCTAGTATGACTTCAAACCTAACTCAACTTAATACCAAATGCAACCATTTAACCACATATTTGAATGCAATAAGAAGTCAATATTAAATGAGTAGATGACAACAAGGCTTTAATACATTTTTATCCTTCTTTTAATTGTCTTATAATTTATAATGAGAACAAGAGTGAATTCACATCAACTCAAGTATGTAAATATTTCACCAATTGAAACCTAAAAGTGAACACTTTTAGAAGAGAAAATATTCAAACCTTGTCCAATGAACCTATCCATCATAGGACCTAACTACCCCAACCATTGGCTCAATGGTGGATTAAAAACTCACGCTTAGAAAAGATCATGAGAAATGTTTAAGATCAAGCTAAATCCAAAATAGAACAACAATTAAAATAAAAAAGAATCATAATAGGAAATCATATCCCTAATGATACATTACTTAAAGGAGATTAATAACAACAATCCCTATAGTCAATAGGTGTGATCATGAAATCAATAACTCGATCTTATGCAATTGCCACTACCACTTAGCCATTCTATATAGAAACAAATTTACATTACCTCCTTTAATGAAATTATTGAGAAAATATGACCCTACATGTCAAATTAGGACCTCTATAGGTAAAAACATGATTTTTAGGTGTTTGGTGGTCTAATGTATTATTTCTAAAGGTGTATTATAGGTTAATTTATATCATTTAATGTTATATTGGCCTTGGTCCTTAGGTTTTTTAATCCTTTTTAGTCATGGGAGTCATTTTGAGGTCAAAAGGGGGTATGTAATGACTTGTATAGATTTATTGGGAAGTAAGAAGGTTCCAAAATATGATGTCACATCCCATATTTCCTAAGAGGTCTTGATCAATTGGCATAACTGAAAAGTGGTAGGTTATTTATAATAAAGGGTAGTTTTCTTGAGAAAAAAGGGGAATTCAGTACTTGTACAACCCTTGGGGAAGTTTACCACATGGGATAAGATCATATAATGTCCCTTTATATTCCTCAAGATTATTTCCATGTTTAAAATTCTATTAAAGTTCCATTTTTTGCCCAAAACCATTTTAATCCTTTTTCATCCTTCTAGGCACACAAAACCAACCTTCAAGTTTGTACTTAGTATAGACAATAGGGGAGTTTAAGATTAAAAACCTTGGAGAGTTTAAATTAAACTTAGATACCTTAATTTACATAACAAGAGTTTGAATAATGGTGGCATGTGTTTTATGAACCATCATCATGAAGTTAATTTGTGTTCTTTTACTTATTGGTCCATGAACCCTATACGTTT
The DNA here is from genome assembly GCA_037957365.1 of Torreya grandis. Lineage (NCBI taxonomy): Eukaryota > Viridiplantae > Streptophyta > Pinopsida > Cupressales > Taxaceae > Torreya > Torreya grandis. The sequence continues at coordinate 408,348 of JARHVA010001516.1, forward strand.
TGCTCAATTTGGGAAATTACATACAAAACAATTGTTGAGGTGGAATCCAGAGGATGTTGGATATATTTTTAGGTTATTTCCATGATTTTTTTATATTTCATCGTGTTCTACTAAGCAAATAATCTTAGGTGAGCAGATTAGTGTCTTTTGGGATGATAGGCAGTTTTCAACCATTATCGAGATCCTCATGATTGATCATGGTTTTATAATGGTTTAATAGGTCCTTTATCATGTTTTAAATTTTATATTGTATCTATTTACCTTCAAATATCATCTTATAATACATATTCCATGAGAGTGTAGTCATGAAGCATCATATAGCTAGTTTGTTATAGGACTGCCACATACAATAAGCTACATGAACTTTGTAAGACTTTCAACATTCCCATGGAGGTATATTTACAGTATTTATAATTTTAATACATCACCATATAAGTATAAAATAAATGATATCCTCTAAGGAGTGTAAAAGGAAAACAATTACAACCATATGCAACATTTACAGTCTGAAAAACTTGGAAGTACATCTATAGGAATCTCTTGAAAGGATGTTACATTGGAATATAAGTTTTGAAATGTGTTTAAATACCTTGATAGTGATAAAAATTCATTTTAATAATTGATATAGATTTCAGGTTTGTTCATGAAGATATTCCCCATGCATATTACTCAAAACCTACCCATTGCTTGTATATAACTCCATTAACACCTACAAGAGAGAGAAAAACACTAGGATGGAGATATGAACCTTATTTAAAGTATTTAATGATCAAGGATTTTATGTTTTTAAAGTTTTACAATGTCTAAGGACTAAGGAAAGCCCTACCACCATGCCTACTTCTCACCCTCATCTTCACTGATTGGATTGTGGAATAACTACCTATAGGTGGCCTAAGCAGAGAGATAAAAATACATATTGAGGTGTTAAGGCAAATAATAGAGCTAATTTTTAAGTTATAAAATGATAGTAAAATAAAAAACAATAAGACTAGACTAATAAAAAAATTAAGTCACCTTTAAAGCAATGACTTCGTGTTTTAGGCCCCTTATCTCTAAATTGGCAAAACATAACACCTATGGGTTTTATGTATAGCATAAACCATAGTCTCAAATACTTCTAATGCTTATAATTGACTATTATTTATAGTGTGTGTGTGTGTGTATATATATATATATATATATATATATATATATATATATATATATATATATATATATATATATATATATATCAATTACATGAACCTAAAAAAATTTAGATGATAGAGATTTGATGGATTCTAGTTATTGAAGCCTCAAAATTTCCTCTCAAAACACTAAATTCCTTCATTAATATCTACAGGTTTGGACTTCTAAGTGACCTTAGAACTTCAAGGAGAAAACAAGAAAAAGTTACATGTTTAAAATAACTTATTATTTGAAATAGATCCCAGTGATCATGGAATCAATCAGGAGAGGTTTATTTTTTAGGTTTCAAGGTCTAATATTCATGTGTAAGTGTCCAATTATGAAAACATCCACCTACAACTGAGTAAGCACGCAGTAGGTTGAACATGGTGTTCAAGTGGTAATTGAAGCCCATACAAGGAATAAAACATATAATAGGTGATAAGTGACATTAAAAAATAAAAAATTAGGGTATAAATACTTCCTTAAAGGCCTATTTTATACAAATCTACATATAGGACCCCACACAGTCAACTATAGTTGACTGTGAGGGGCAGAGAGCAGAATTGGGTCCTCTTGATAAAGATATAACATAAGAGATGATTTAAAATGGTTTTAAAAAACATAAAATGATACTATATAAAATAAATGAGGTTAATTAAAGGTTTTAAAATTCTAATACAATCATGGTTACCTTCGGGTGCCCTCTGAAAATTAAAAAACATAGTCTTATGTAGATGAATGTGATGTAATAGTGAGCATGTTTGATGATTTTTAAGTGTTGTTAGTGATTGAGAGTCAAATGATTGAGTAAAAAATAATTTTAAATGAATATAATGGAGATATCATAGGTTTTAAACACTATATCTAAGCCTCAAACATATTTTTCCTCCTACAGACATAAGTTTTGGAGTAGAACATAGTCAAAAAAGGAACTCAGTCTTGTGAATTCAAGAGTATGAAGGGTGCTTGAGGAGTCAAAGTGTTATAATATTGATTGTATATAATATATAATTGATATAATAGTATACATAGGAATTTTATAATGAACATAAGAAAATAAGGGATCCTAAATGTACATTTCATAGCCCATAGTATGAAACCTTGCACCATCCTTTTGCCTAGAAGTTTGTCTAGGAGTTTGAAGCTTTTGGAGGATCTAAAATTGGGACCAAAAGTTAAATTTTTATTTATAAGCTATATAAATATATGGAAATCACCTAAAAAAAATTTTCCTGATCAAATGGGGGAAGTACCCCTTGTTTTGTCTTAAACAGAGGACACTTCCCTAGGTGCATAGGTCTGTAGGTCTTGTAGAATGAAGAGCAAGAGTAAACCAAGATCTGATTGAAACTTTAAAAAATGTTTGGTAATATATATAATAATTATTCAAACATTATAAAAACATCATATAATTATCTAACTAAACAAGGAGGCCTAAAACATAAAAGTTACAGTCAAACCTACTTGGGCAGGGTTAAGCCTAAAGACCAAATGAGAGACCAATGCCACTTCTATCCCTAGAAATGATTCAAAAATTGTTGGATAATATTTATGGGATGGAATTATATTTTTTTGAGATATTTATATGCATATTTAATCATGATAAGGTTATTTTGGGTCTTAAACCAACTCAAGCCTATTAGGCAATATTCAAGCCTAAATCAAAATGAGGTGTCAACTTCCTTTCCAACCTTGGAAGAGAATTAAAAGGAATTTTGGAATGTTATTAAGGTAAATAAATAGGTTTATTAACCATTTGGATCCAAATAAACCATAGATAAAGCCATTTTTGGCTTAGAGCTAGTTTAGGCTTGCAGAAAATGTAAGGGAAAGCTTGAGAAGGTGAATTTGAATTCTCATATATTATATGAGGAATTGAATGGAAACCAAAGCAGCATAAAGGTGTTATTATGGGTCATAAATACCATTCTTGTGGATTTTTTTTCAAGTTTAATATTAGGTTTTTATGAACAAATCTTAAGATGTTAGAACAGGCCTAAACCTTCCAAAACCCTTGCTAGTGACTAGTTTGAGAAGATGGAGTTGGGAAAAAATTATAATAAAACAATTTGATTGAGATTATCATTTAAAAATTTAGGATAATACATTATTATACTCACCATGCTTTTTTACTAAACATAAATGTACGGACAAGGTAAAAAACAAGGTATTTTTGACTATTTTTTATGTTTTATAGGCTATTGGAGGTTTCAATAGATGCAATAAAATCTCAAGAAAGATTAAGAATTTTGATAATTCCCCATTTTCAATTTCATTCCTCATAATAATTATTAAGTTCCTCACTAGCTTCTTCATCTCATCCAGTCAAAATTGGCATAGTAGATAAGTTAGTGAGAAGGGTGGACATTTTTAAGTGAGATAATCTTAAGGTATGACTAATGCTTCTAAGGCCATGGTGGATATTTATAGGTTTAATACACTCCATCCCATGTATTTTCATGTAAAAATAAATCCAAATTTGAGTCCAAGTGTGTAGGGTGCATGAAAGAGGAGTTTCTTAAAGTACAGGCAGTGATAGCTCCTTTATAGATGACTCTAGATGTCCAAGACTACAACCAATGCATGGAGAGGCATGTATAAAATCATTTCCATTCATTAAAATAATTATACCTATCCATAATCATTTTTTGGATGTTCAAATAGGGCTAATCATGAAGGCATTTTTTTTGAGCTAGAATAAGGAGTTTCATGCCACTTTTCAAGAGTTTGATGACCTATATGGAAACATTGGGATTCCTAACCTTAAATGGTTCATATCACATCCTATTATCATGAAGAAGTAACTAATTTTATTATATTTACAAGTGTCCTTGTGACCTTTGGACTTCTCTCTTCTCCTCTCTCTCTCTCTCTCTCAATTTCTATTATAACTAGCCATTTTATCCATTGTAACTTATGCTCCACCTGAGTATGGTGAATCCTTACTCATTTTCATACAATTTGATCAATAATACTGCTGATTTTTTACCTCATCATGAATATTGATAGTGTCTTCTAATTGAATTTCGGATCTTGTTTAGTGAAAACTATGGATTCCTTAGTATGTTGTCTCATTCTTTCAACTTATTTACATTTAGAAAGCTTATTATTGTATGGCATGTGAAGTGTTATAGGAAATTACAAGGATTTAATTAGTTATTATATGCACTATTTCCACTCAAGGCCTCTTGTATAGTCCTCCTAGCTTTACACATTCATCCATAACCTTATAATATAACATTGATGTGAGAAGATGCAAATTGAAGGAGTGTATGTTTGGTTAGTTCTTTGATCTCATGTGTAACATGATACTATTTGGAAGTCATGATATTGTTTGGTATATCACCTCCATTATAATAATTTAATTTCAATTATATCTTTCTCTTCCCCCCAAAATTTTAGGTGTATTTATGATCTAAAGTGGTACATCAAGGGAGATATCCCCATCTAGAGATTCAACTCATCCTTAGGTTACCCATAATACTATATATGTTTCCATTATGCCACTTGGACGATTATATCTTATGAATCTCCTCAAATGGTACACATCCAAGTGACAACACTTTTTGGCATGCTCGATGGGACTCTTAATCCAAGAGGTTGAAAGATTTTTGTTGTTGTCTTTCAACAATCAACCTTATGAGGCATCTATTAAAGAATCAATGGTGACTCTAAAGATACATCAACTGGTCAAGTGGCATAGGTTTACTTTTGATATTTTTGGTAATATATTTCTTTATGTTCTTACTCCCAATGAAGTTTTATGGCTAATTTTTGTGTTGAATACTATTTTACACAAGTCAGTGAGACATATCCATCTTATGGAATTCCGTACCAACAAGAAAAATTTATTAATCAGCCCTATCATAAAGTGTAATATCTTCAGCATGAAGTGTATCATCCCATTCATGAATTGTATCAGTCATATATCTAGCCTTTTCAATGTCTTACTCCTCCTAGTCAACCTAACTACTTCTTAACTCAGTCCATTACAACCTTCAAGCAAATTATTTTGAGCTGTAAAAAGTACATGTTGGATCTTCACACATAAAATGGATATGGTCTAGAGGTCCCTATTCATCTTATTCATAAGTTGAGGGATTCATTAGAGATGGTTAAAAGGGAGTTGGCACTTATTGAGAGAGCCAATTGGCAAAGGCTCACAAGTGAGATGCTAGATGTGAGTGGCTTGGTTTCTTCCTTAGAGGATAGGATGAAAATCCATGAAAGAAAACCTCACAAAATATATCAACCTTCATACCCACTTCCCCAATATTTCTATCAATCTTATTTGACCCCTAATCATGAGACCAATCAAGCTTATTAAATTCACCCTTTTCCCAATCGGTTGGAGGAGAGAGGTGAAAAGAGAAACATTATTTTTGAAGTTAATATTGATAGGTAGATTGATTTGGATAATATTCATGAAATATTCCATGTTATTATTAAATTAAGTGTATTTAAATTACTCATTTCCCTCTCATATTGCATACCCATCTCAAGGAGTGACCCCTAGATATGATATTTCAAGTTGGAGACAAGGTGGACAGTCCAAGCCTAAGGAGATCCTAAGTTTATTTAAAACTTCATCCATTCCTCAAAATAAATCACCACCTCAAGAGAATAATTATAATCCTAACATCCTAAGATATATTAAGAAATAAGAATCATGGGGAAAGAAAGAGGATAGAATCATTTTTAACGAGTGTGAAGTTGATCCTTTGTAAGTCCCTCGCACCCTTCCTCAATAAGATTATTGTGTTCCATGTTAGCCCTCTTATACTATTTATCCTAATGATGATGCTTATGGACTTTAGGAAAAAAATTTCCAAAAGAACCTATAAAATCAAATTGAAGAGTTAGAGTCAAAGATGAGGTTGCTAAGTCAAGGTGTGATCGAAGGTTTAAAGCTCAAAGAAGATCCTATGCCTAAACACACCCCATCTAACCTACCTCAAGAGAGTGATCAATTTGAATTAGATGCAAATGAATTAATTTTAAGTGGAGATAAAATAACCAAGGTATATTATTCCAAGGTCTACCTCCCCTTCCTTAAGAGCTCCAAAAAGAATCCCTAACTTTGTATTATCAATCTAATTTTGAGCCCTATGTTCCATCTCCACCAACTAGTTCCTCTTTTCCTCATCCCATCAACATTTTCATTATTGGACCTATGGTATGGGAACCTAAATAATATTATTTGGTTGAGAAAATATAAAACTCTTGCTTGAATAAAGTGTAACTCTTTGTCAACCTCTTTGGGTTAGGTCATCGGATTTCAAGATGCCTAATATTGGCATCACCAAGATGGAGAAAGAGATGGAGGGTCTTGAATCCCTTGAGAATCAAGATAAAATTATGATATTTGAGATACAATGTGATATCCCTCAATAATTTCTAAGTGTTGAATAAGATATGAGCCCTTGTGTTGAGTCTTCTTTTTTGATTGAGGTTGAAAAATGTTTTTCTTATGTTGAAGAGGAAATCTTGGATGAAGTCCTTTTAGATTATAAGGAAGAGGATGAAGGATATTTTATTGTTTTTCCTCTTCATTATTCTGATCAAAAATATGATGAGGAATTGTGGCATTATTTTTAAAGCATTTTCAGTGAGTTTGAGTCTCTCAAGGGGTCTATAAATTCTTTGGAGCTAATTACAAGTGATGGTGAGTAAGATGACATTGTCTAAAATGTCATAGATGATCAATAATTTTTTTTAATAAGCCTTTAGATGACTTGTTTGAAATCATTTGAGTAGGTTATACTCCTATTAAAGGAGGCTATGATCTAGTAAATAATGAAGAACATATCCTTAACACTCAAGTGAGTATGCAAAGAAAAGGTAACATTTCAAATATATCCTGTCAAGAGAGATGCATTTCATGATGATATGTTTGAAGTAAAAAAAATGGGACATCATTATCTCAAACAGTTGTGATAAACACATCAGCTCTTTAAGGATGGAACAAGTTCCTATTGGCCTCAATCTTCCAAGGAATAAGAAATCACTCCTCTTGAAGCCATGCCTACCAAGAAGATACAAATTGACCATGAGATGAAGAGTGGGAAGAAGTATGATGTATGTGAACATGTTAAAGATGAATATATATACATTATTGATCTATTTTAGGATGATATACTTGAGATTAGATCATTTGAAGTGACAAGGAATAGGTATGGTCTACAAGACTTTCAATCCAAGGACAAATATGCTTGGCACTATGTTTCATCTTATGAAGAAGAAGAGTCAAGAAACTTTCCTTTTGACTCTAGAAAGGAGGTATGATTATTTTTTAGTTGTGCATAAATTTATTCCCCTAAGTGCCTTGAGCACATGTGTGTGTGTGTGTCTTGTTAATTTGTTTACTTTGCTTTTGTGTGTCCTTGTTTTGTGTGGTTGAGGTAATCAAGTGGTCTTATCTTAATAAAATACTATGGTAAAAGTCATATTATTTTGTATCATACTTAAAATGATTCCCTAAACCCAATGGACTAATAAGGCTACTAGTCTAGCTAGTATATAGGCATACTACCCCTATCAGTTACCAATTCGTTGACCAAATTTGACCCTGCAGGTCAAATTGGGACTCCTATAGGTAAAAACTTGATTTATATGTGTTTTGTGGTCTAATTTATTATGTCTAAAAGTGTATTAAATGTTAATTGATGTCATTTAATATTATATTGGCCTTGGTCCTTAGTTTTTTAATCCTTTTTAGTCCTAAGAGTCATTTTGAGGTCAAAAAAGGGAATTTAGTGAAATATATGGATTTATTGGGAAGTTTGAAGGTTAAAAAAGGTGATGTCACATCCCATGTGTCCTAAGAGGTCTTAATCAACTAACATAACTAAAAAGTGGTAGGTTCTTAAGAAGAAAATGTAGTTTTCTTGAGAAAAAAGGAGAATTTGGTACTTGTACAACCCATGGTGAAGTGTGCAACATGGGAGAAGATCATATAAAGTAAATTAAACTTCCTTAAGATTAGTTACACATTTTAAATACTCTGAAATCCCCATTTTGGCCTGAAACTATTCAACTCCTTTTTCATCCTTTTAAGCACATAGAAACAAACTTTAGGTTTGTACTTGCTACAAATAGCAAGGGAGGTTTTAGATAAAAAGACTTGGGGAGGTGAAATTAAAATTAAATACCTTCATTTACATAATAAGATTTTTAATAATGGTGGCTTGTGATTTATGAACCATTCTCAAGAAGTTGACTTTGTTTTGTGCTTGTTTTTCCATGCACCCTATAAGTTTTGCTCTATTTTTGGGAAATTTAATAATTTTTTTTTAAGGTGGATTATAGATGATGTTTTATCTCATATTATATGCTCTTAATTATTTTATTTTATTTTCATGGTTTTCTAGTGAGCAAATCATCTCAGGTGAGTAGATTGGTCTCTTTTGGGATGATAAGCAGTTTTCCACCATTCTCAAGATCCTTAATATTTATCATGGTTTAAAAGCATAGGAATAGGTAATTTATCATGTTTTTAATGTGATATTTGTTTCCCTTTACCTTCCAATCTCATCTTATAATACATATTCCATGAGAGTGCAGTCATAAAACATCATGTAGCCAATTTGCTATAAGGCTTCCACATACAATTAGCTAGATGAACTACGTAAGACTTTAAACATGTCCGTGGAGGTATATTTATAGTATTTTTAAGTTGAATACATCATCATAGAATCATAAAATATATGAGATACTATAAGGAGTTTAAAATGATAACTATTACAACCATATACAACATTTATAGTCTAACAGCCATGGAAGTACATCTATAGGTATCTTTAGAAGGATATTACATTAGAATATAAGTTTTGAGACTTGTTTCAACACCTTCGAAATTATAAAAATTCATTTGAATAATTGATAAAGAGGTCAGGTTTGTTCATGAAGCTATTCCCCATGCATATTGTTCAAATCTTGCCCATTACCTGTATATAACTCCATTATCATCTATAAGAGGGAAAAACACACTAGGATGGAGATTTTAACCTTATTTAAAGTCTTTCATGAACAAGTATTTTGTGTTTTTAAAGTTTTATAAGGTAAAAGGACTAATGAAAATCCTACCACCATTATTACTACTCACCCTCATCTTCACTGACTACATTATGGAATAACCACCTATAGGTGGCCTGAGCTGAGAGCTAAAAATCCATATTGACGTGTTACATCACATAATGGAGCTCATTTTGAAGTTATAACATGATAAAAGGATCCTAACATATACATAAATAAGAATATATTTCTAAAACAAAGTTGAAGTCATGATCAAAGCAATGACTGTGTTTCATGCGCCTTATCCTTAAATTGAAAAAATAGAGCACCTATGGGTTTTGTGGATAGCATAAAACATAGTCTCAAAGACATCCAGTGCCTCTAATTGACTAGGATTTATAGTCTCTAGCAATGATATGAACCTCACAAAGTTTAGAGGTCAAATATTTGATGGAGTCTAGTTTTTGAAGCCTTAAATTTGCCTCCCAAAATATTGAATTCCTTCATTGATATCTTCAAGTTTAGACTGCTAAGTGACCTTAGCACTTCAAGGAGAAAAAAAAGAAAAATTCCATGATTAGAAGATCTTATGGTTTGAAAAATATCCCAATGATCATAGAGTCCATCAAGATAGGTTTAATAGTTAGGTTTCAAGGTTTAATATTTGCCTACAGGTGTCCCATTATGCAAACATCCACCTATAATTGAGTAAGTAGGCAGTAGGTTCAACATGGTGTCTATGTGGTAATTGAAGAACTTAAAAGGACTAAAAGGTCTAATAGGTGATAAGTGAACTTAAAAACTAAACCAATATGGTTTAAATACTTCCTTAAAGTCCATAAAAATCTACCTAATTTTCCATATGAATCTAACTATAGGACCCTACATAGTTAACTATAGTTTACTGTGAGGGGTAGAGAGTAGAATTGGGTTATCTTGATAAAGATATAACATAAGAGATGATTTAAAATGGGTTTTAAAAATATAAAATGATCATATATAAATTCAATTAGGCTCATTCAAGGTTTTAAAATTCCAATACAATCATGGTTACCTTCAGGTGCCCTCCAAAAATAAAAAACATAGTCTAATGTAGATGATTGTGATGTAACAATGAGGAAGTTCAAGTATTTTGAGGTGTTAGACATGCTTGGGAGTAAAAATAGTGGTTATAAACTAATTAAAAATTAATATACAGGAATTAGGGGAGGTTTTAAACACTATATCTAAGCCTCAACTATGCTTTTCCACCTACAAGCACAAGTTTTGGAGCAGAACATAGTCAGCATGGAAACTCAATCTTGTGAAGTAAAAAGTATGAAGGGTACTTGAGGAGTTAGAGTGTTATAATATTGATTGGATAAAATATATAAATGATATTATATTATACATAGGCATTTTATAGTGAACATAATCAAATGAGTAACTCTAAACATATAATTCACAACCCATAATATGAAACCCTGCATAGTCCTTTTGCCTAGAATTCTTCTGGGAGTTTGAATATTTTGGAAGATCTAATATTTGGACCAAAGATTTAATTTTGTTGAATAATGTATATTAAATTAGGTAAATTACCTTTAATATATGGTTTTATTTATAAAATAGGGAAATTACACTCTATTTTGTCTCAAATAGAGGGCACTTCCCTAGGTGCATAACCATACAGGTCTTGAGGAATGGAGAGGAAGAGTAAAATAGGAGATGATTGAAACTTTTAGAAAGGTTTTTAAATATGGATAATAATTATAAAAACATGAGAAAAACCTCACATAATAAGGTAACTAAACAGGGAGGCCTAAAACATAAAATTTGCAGTCAAACCTATCTGGGTAGGGTTAAGCATAAAGACCAAATAAGATACCAATGCCACTTTATATATATATATATATATATATATATATATATATATATATATATATATATAATTTACACACTATTATATAATGTTTATGGGATGGAATTATATGTGTTTGAGATATTTATATGAATAAGGAATCATGAGAAGGTCATTTTGGGTCTTAAACCAATATAGGCCTATTAGGCAAGATTTAGGCCTAAATCCTAATTAGGTACCAACTTCCTTTCCAGCCTTTGTAGAGAATTAAAATGAATTTCATCATGTTTTTTGGGTCACTAAAGAGGTGTATGAACCATTTGGATACAAAAAAACTATGGATAAATCCATTTTTGGCTTAGAGACAGTTTAGGCTTGTAGAAAATGTAAGGGAAAACTCGACAAGGTGATTTTGAAGGCTCATATATTTCATGAGGCCTTGAATGAAAGCCAAAGGAGTTTATATGTGTTATTAGGGGTCATAAACAACATTAGTTTTTAACTTATTTTTCAAGTTTAACATCAGGTTTTTATGAACAAATCTTAAGAGGTCAGAACAGCCTAAATGTAATATCCCCTTCCAAATAGGAAATATAGCAACACAAAAAATTTGAACCAAGATATAATCGCTGTTGAATAAATTTAGAAAGATCACAATAATATAGTCTCTTAATAACAAATTACAGATTTTATCACTTGTCCTTCTAAATTATTACAATTGCCGTCCTCTAATATGCATATAAATATGAAATACAGACTTGAAAAACCCTGGCTTTGTAAAATCTGGAAGTGCAAATTGAATTCTGGAAGGTCTCGGGTTGCTGTGTAAAAACACAGTCACCGTCGTCGGTAATACTGCCGCTGTCAGTAGCTAATACTACCATCGTCGGTAATACTGCCGTCGTCGGTAGCCGTCGTCGGTAATACTGCCGTCGTCGGTAGCTGTGCAAACCTGTACGACTCTGTACGGCTTCGTACGACCGCCAATAAATTACACCCTGTTTGTAGGACCTCTGATCTGAAGATATATGCCTCTAATACAGAATATCTGTATAGCTTATTTGAATCAAAACATAAATAAATAAATACCTAGAATATCTGTAATAACTTCTGTGTGAAGTTATCTCTCAACCCTGTAAATTCTGTGATAACTTCTAGATGAAGCTATCTCTCACTTTGGCAATAGATCAGCTGATATTCCACAGCCTCTTAATTGCACACACTGAAGAGGGAATGTTCTCCAATGCAAATGGAATCCTTGAACCCTTGGCTCAGTCTTCACAGAAGAAATTCTCAAAATCAATATCAATAATCAATGCATAATCAACAATGGCCTCGATGAGAAACCCTTATACCCTCAAAAGATATGCTTTCCCTAATTAGGGTTTCTTAAATTAGAATTAGGGTTTCTAATTAAAAATAGGCTAAATAATTAATATTTGATTAAATCAATCAAATATTAATATCTCCCTCAATACATGTCGGATCCAAGAACCGATCGAAGCTAGTGAATCAGGGAGTGATTCCGCACATAACCATGCCACAATAAAGGCGCTCCGCTGCATATCAAATATCCCTAAAAAGTAGGAGCTCAAGCCAAATGTGTCTGAAATACACTGAATGAAAATCAAATGAAGAAATCCTGTGAATCAAAGTCGAGCCAAGCTCCATTATGACCCTCTATCCATCTTATTAGCCTACGAAGGTCGCATAATAGGCTAACCATGAACTCAGAACATGTCAATGGAAAAGGGGACATGACAATCCGCCCCTCCTGGAATTACTTGCCCTCAAGCAATCACTGAATGACAAATCAATCAATCCACCTGGATCCCAAATGTTGTTAGGATCTCCACCACTATCAATTAACACGAACCCCATGCCATGTCCATCCCAACTCTCATGTAATGGTGTCACATCATCTCTTGTACTAAGATAAGCACTCCAACATCCAATCCATAAATGACAATCAGCAAGCAAACTCCGTACCTGAATAATATCTAAAACTGGATTGTGAAGGCTAGACATAGTCATATCATCATCAACCTGTGACCTGACTGTAACAAAAAGTTGAGTCCTCACCACATGTGACAACTCCTGAACTGAACTCACCTCGAGACCAAGCTCGTCCTCGTACCTCTCCTGTGTTGGTGCCAATGTGCTCTCGTCATCACTGTCCATCATGTTATGTGGTATAGGTACCTCCATCCGATGAAAGAACATATATCTGAAGCTGCTGCCCCGTATTGCCTTAAGAATATGTGTCGTCCCATCAACATTAAAGAGAACCTCCATGTCCTTGAGATGAAGAGTAACTTCCTCAAATGAATGAAGCCACTTCATACCCAAGACTAAGTTATATCCCCCATATTTACCACATAATAATCAGCCTTGAACTCATAGTTGTTCAAGCGCAATGGGAGGTCTCTAATCATACGCTCACACTTAAGAGTGTGACCATCGGCTACCTTAACTCTGATGCCCTCAAAACCTTCTGTAGTGAGTCCACGCTTCTCCACAAATCTAGCATCTATGAAATTGTGAGTGGCTCCTGTATCAAGAAGGGTGATAACCTTCTGCCCTGCCAACTCTCCACGGAGTCTGAATGACTCATCCGACTGTACGCTGGATATGCGGGCCTCTTGTAGGTGAAGCTCTAACTCTGCCTCTGCATTAGGCCCTGAAGCCTCTGTCTCTGCCCCCTCAGCACTGTTATGCTGTTCAGAATCCTCAGAATCTGACTCCTCATAATATATCCACATCATACGATTCGCCTTGCCCTTAGGTCTCAAAGGACAATCGTGATGGATATCATATGGTCCTTTGCAGTAGAAGCAAAGCTTCTTCCTGCGTAGATCATTAAGCACCTCACGATCCAAAGGTGGTGCTGCTGGATTAGCCTTTGAATCATTTTTAACTCCGGATTTATCTATGTTAAAATCCGGTCTCTCCGTATCCCCGTGGGAGTACTTATGGTCTCTAGAAGAAGAAGTACCTTTGGTGTTAAATTTATTGGATGGGGCTGCCATCTCCATATCACGTGCCTTCCTCATAGCTACCTGTAATGAAGGAGGATCAAAGGCTTTGATCCAACCCCTCAATGGCTCTGTCAATCCCTCTATGAAGAGAACTACCAATCTACGCTCTGAAATATTGGGTACCATGACTGCTAATCTTTGAAACTCACCAATGAAGGACTCCAAGCTACCTGTTTGTCTCAACTGTGCCAGATCTCGGAAGTAAACCTCGGGATCTCTCCTGTCAAACCGCTCAACCAATCTATCCACAAAGTCTTGGTACTCTGTCACTTGATTATGCTGAAGCGTTACCATACCATGGTACCACCAATCATGTGCTACTCCATCTAAGTGCAAAGTGGCGTATTTGATGGCATCTATCTCTGACATTGGTCTCAACGCCAAAAAAGTGTCAAGCTTATGAACCCAAGCTTGAGCTGTCATCTTACCGCTGCCGTCAAAAGTAGTCAAAGAAAGCTTACTAGTAGCCTTCTGCAGCTCACTGAATTGGACTCTAGGTCTCCTGTCCTGTCTAGCCAATCTATAGTGCTCTCTCCTCAAATTGACAAAATGATCAAAGGTTGTTCTCTCCTGGATATGAGGAGGTAATAAGTCCCACTCATCATTTGCAGCCATGTAAACATCTGCAAATGGAGAATTCCCTGCCTCCTCATCTGCTGGTACCTCTGGTTCTTCTTGAATAAATGAAGGGCGTGTAGGTCTATCAGCTGTTCTTGAGTGAGTCTGTTGTGGTCTCTGATTAACCGTAGCACTCCTATCATCTCTTTGGTCCCGGTTCTGTCCATCAGGTGCATTCATTCTCTCTAACATGGTCATAAGTCCCTGTAGTGTCTGAGCCATCTGCTGTTGGCTTGTCATCATAACACGCTGAAACTCTCTGGTGGCCTGATCAGCATCATACCTGTGGCCCCTGGGTGGGCTGCCCTCACGTCTGTCACTCATGTTGATCTGTCTCTGATCTAACAACTGGATACCTTCAAGCAAGGCTCGGCTGCGTGTGTTATACCTGTGCAGTCCCAACTCTTGTGGCTGCATAAGATCTATAGACCCTCAGGCTGGCAGGATTTAGCTCTGATACCACTGTAATATCCCCTTCCAAATAGGAAATATAGCAACACAAAAAATTTGAACCAAGATATAATCGCTGTTGAATAAATTCAGAAAGATCACAATAATATAGTCTCTTAATAACAAATTACAGATTGTATCACTTGTCCTTCTAAATTATTACAATTGCCGTCCTCTAATATGCATATAAATATGAAATACAGACTTGAAAAACCCTGGCTTTGTAAAATCTGGAAGTGCAAATTGAATTCTAGAAGGTCTCGGGTTGCTGTGTAAAAACACAGTCACCGTCGTCGGTAATACTACCGCTGTCGGTAGCTAATACTACCGTCGTCGGTAATACTGCCGTCGTCGGTAGCCATCGTCAGTAATACTGCCGTCGTCGGTAGCCGTCGTCGGTAATACTTCTGTCGTCGGTAGCTGTGCAAACCTGTACGACTCTGTACGGCTTCGTACGACCGCCAATAAATTACACCCTGTTTGTAGGACCTCTGATCTGAAGATATATGCCTCTAATACAGAATATATGTATAGCTTATTTGAATCAAAACATAAATAAATAAATACCTAGAATATCTGTAATAACTTCTGTGTGAAGTTATCTCTCAACCCTGTAAATTCTGTGATAACTTCTGGATGAAGCTATCTCTCACTTTGGCAATAGATCAGCTGATATTCCACAGCCTCTTAATTGCACACACTGAAGAGGGAACGTTCTCCAATGCAAATGGAATCCTTGAACCCTTGGCTCAGTCTTCACAGAAGAAATTCTCAAAATCAATATCAATAATCAATGCATAATCAACAATGGCCTCGATGAGAAACCCTTATACCCTCAAAAGATATGCTTGCCCTAATTAGGGTTTCTTAAATTAGAATTAGGGTTTCTAATTAAAAATAGGCTAAATAATTAATATTTGATTAAATCAATCAAATATTAATATCTCCCTCAATACATGTCGGATCCACGAACCGATCGAAGCTAGTGAATCAGGGAGTGATTCCGCACATAACCATGCCACAATAAAGGCGCTCCGCTGCATATCAAATATCCCTAAAAAGTAGGAGCTCAAGCCAAATGTGTCTGAAATACACTGAATGAAAATCAAATGAAGAAATCCTGTGAATCAAAGTCAAGCCAAGCTCCATTATGACCCTCTATCCATCTTATTAGCCTACGAAGGTCGCATAATAGGCTAACCATGAACTCAGAACATGTCAATGGAAAAGGGGACATGACACTAAACCCTCCAAAACCCTTGATAGTGACTAGTTTGAGAAGATTGAGTCAGAAAGATAATATAATGGACTAGTTTTACTAGGATTATGATTTAAAATTTAAATAGACTCTCTCAATATATTATACATGATTTTTTTATATACGTAATTGTATGAATACAATACAAAATAGAGTACTTTTAACTATTTTTCATGTTTTGTGGGCTACAAGAGGTTTCAAGAGATTAAATAAAATTTGGGAGAAATATTAAGACTTATGATAACTCGCCATGTAAAATTTAATTCCTCATAACAAATCCTAAGTGCCTCACTAGCTGCTTCATCTTAACAAGTCAAAACTGGCATAGTGGACAAGCTAGTGAGAAGGGTGGAAAACATTAAGTGAGTTAATATTAAGGTGGGATTGATACTTCAAAACCCATGTATGGTCTTAAAAGGTGTCATAAACTACCTCCCATGTATTTTCATTAAAAAATAAATCCAAATTTGAGGCCAAGTGTGTAGGGTACATCAAAGAGGAGTTTCTTAGAGTGAAGGTAGTGATAGCTCCTTTCCAGATGATTCCAGATGTCCAAGATTGCAAAAAATACATGGAGAGGCATATATACAACCATTATACTTAATTAAAATCATTATACCTATCCCTAATCATTTTTGGGATTTTCAAATAGGTATAATCATGAAAGTAGTTTTTCTGAT
Organism: Torreya grandis; assembly: GCA_037957365.1. Lineage (NCBI taxonomy): Eukaryota > Viridiplantae > Streptophyta > Pinopsida > Cupressales > Taxaceae > Torreya > Torreya grandis. The sequence continues at coordinate 425,412 of JARHVA010001516.1, forward strand.
CCAGAACAAGGAGTTTCATGCCACTTTGCAAGAGTTTGATGACTTGGATGGACACTTGGGATTCTTTAACTTTCATGGTTCATCCCAAATCCTCTTATCATGAAAAAATAAATAGTTTTATCATCTTTATAAGGGTCCTTCTGACCCTTGGACTTCTCTCTTCTCCCCTCTCTCTTAAGTTCTATAAGAAAGAGCCATTTCTCCCATTGTAACTTATTCTCCACTTGAGTATGGTGAAGCCCTAATCATTTGAATATAATTTTGTCAATAAGAATACTATTTTTTTTACCTCTTAATAAATATTAATAGTGTGTTCTACTTGAATTTTGGATCTTTCTTAGTGATGACTATGGATTTCTTAGCATGTCTCATTCTTTCATCCTATTTTCAGTTGGAAAGCTTCTTCTTGTAAGGCATGTGAAGTGTTCTAGGAAATTTCAAGGATCAAGTGAGTTATTCTATTCACTATTTCCATTCAGGGCCTCTTGTCTAGTCCTCCAAGCTTTTCACATTCATCCATAACCTCATAATGTAACATTTATGTGAGAAGATGCAGATTGAAGGAGTGTATATTTGGTTAGTATTTTTTTCTCATGTATAACATGATGCTGGTTGGAAATCATCATCTTATTTAGTGTATCACCTCGCTTAGAATATTTTTCTTTTATTTATCTCTCTCCCTTTCTCCCCAAAATTTTAGGTGTAGTTGTGATCCAAATTGGTATATCAAGGGAGCTAGCTATATCTAGAGATTCACCTCATCCTTAGGCTACCCACAAGCCTATAAGTGTTTCCATTGTGCCACTTGGATGAGGAGAGATTAGGTATCTCCTAAAAGGGTGAAAATCCAAGTAATAATAGAAATCATAGACAAAAATTGTAATGATGATTATAAAAATAGGTTCATAAACTAATCCAATCCAAAAATCAACATCTATTTCACAACATCCTTATGTCATAATCAAATTAATTTCCCCAAAATAATCAAAAAATAAAAACCCAAATACCATAATATACCTAAAATTATTTAAATAAATACACAAAGAATTCCATATAGCTATTCCTACAACATTATGATAACCCAACAATTGTTTTACAATAAAAACATTCATACATAGACAACCCATAAAATCATTTAATTAATCATTCCTCAAGTGAAAATAAAACCACCAAGATTGAGCACCCTATGAGAGCAGTAGTTTTTTTACCCATTCAAATTCCAATTAAATCTTAACTCCCTGAAAAGGTTCCTATCAATAACCAAGGCTACAAACACCAATACCTAATAAATACAAAATTATTCAACAAACCAACCATGCCTAGCTAGCTTATCCCGATCACAAGTTTGTAAATATGTTCCAGACCAAGACAACATAGGGAAAAAAAACATAACCATAATGATAAATTTCCACTCAAACCCAAAAAGGTGTTAGGTTGTGGAGCTAAAATCTTCACTGATGCAAATAGGGGAGGATGTTGCTGAAGGTTGCTAAGTTGCAGAGAAACTGGCGTTGGTCTAATCAGCCAACATCAGTCAGGTTAGTGAAGAGAAGCAACCGACGTCTGTTAGGGATCGGTCAACATCGGTCACCTCCAGGTAGACAGGGACTGACGTCGGTCGCCTGTGCGGTTTAGAACTGCAAGTTTTACGGTCACTTAGTTAACGAATCGAGTGTTTGCATGATGAGAGCCGATTTTAGACTCAAAGCTATGGATCTAATTATTGTAATAGGTGTCTAATTATTGTTTGCATGAGATCTATTTAAGAGACTCATAGGTTGTATTGAAAAGTGTTCTAGTTTGAGTTGAGCAAAGCTAGCTCCTTCTGTGTGTGAAGTGAGCAAGGGTGTTCTTCCTAGTTCCACATCAGTGCCAAGTGTGGGTGCTAGTTTTGGAGAATCAGAAGGGTTCTTCATGTATGTAGGATCTTGATCAGTAGGTGTGCAAGGCCACGTTTGGAGATCTACATGGTAAGTAAGATCATTGATCTGCAGGTGTATGTGTGTGCATGATCCAGGTTTGTAGGTATGCAGAACCAGATTGATTTGCAAGTGTGCAAGATCAGGGAGGATAGTAACATAACAGGGAGCAAGATCAGGTGGGATCTACTTGGAGTACGGTGTGTACTCGGTCTAGAGCAAGAGAGGAAGGCAAGGCAATTCATTCCATAAGTGAGATCATTGGGTTGCAGGGTGTTGCAGTTTAGGGGAGATCTACTTGAAGTACGATTGTGTAATTAGAGTGCATGGAGCACTTGTGGAGTGCATGGAGCACTGGTGTACTGGCAGTAGTGGATACTGGCTGGTTAGAGGTGAACACCAACTCTGTGTTTGAGTTGTGTGTTGGGACCGTAAGAGAGAGAGCTTTGAGGAAAGAAGTACTGTACACTTGAGGTGTGGGAAGCCTCTGTAAGGTGGAAGAGTGTGGTATCTCTTTATTGTATTGTTTTCTGGATGAGTATTAATACAAGTTGTGTATTGTCTCTCATATTCTGTGTTGTTTTTGGTTTCTAGTTACTTGTTACTTCTAGTTTAATTCCGCATCTTAAGTTGCTTGTATATGGTAATCAATTGTTCTTCCACAGGTTCCTAACAGTTGGTATCAGAGATGAGGTTGCAGTGAGCAGGTTTTGTGTTTGGTTACAGGTCACTCTCAGGAGTTTCTGATTGAGTGGGAGTATAGCAACAGTAGAAGAAAGTAAGCTACGAATGGAGAAACTGAATAGCATGAATGGTCACTTACGGTGTTATGGAAAGAAAGAGTAGGTAAATAAAGATTGTTGGTTGGTAGCAGATCAACATGAAGAAGCAGATGTTGTAGGTGTTGTTGCACATGATGCTCTGGATAAAGTTGAATCTTGGTTAATAGATTCTATTACCTCTTTCCATGCAGCCCCAAGTAGAGGGGTTGGTGAGCCTTGTCATAGTATTGGCAAAGGGGAAGTGTTGCAAAAATTGCAGGCAGCCAACACATGGGTGTTGAAGAAGGTCATGCAGTTCTCAGTCTTGGAGATGTGGCTAATTGCTTCAGGAAATTTGGGTGATGAGAGATGCACAAGAACTCTCATAGCGGATGCACTTGAATTAGTGGGTGGTAAGAAAGTAGGTATCCTTTGTCTATCTACTTATATTACTGATTCTTCTTCTATTGTGAAGACGTGGCTTTGTAGGCTTGGTCGCATGAGTAAGAAGGAGATGCATGTTCTTAAGCGAAAGACAGATGTGTTTGATAGACTTAAGAACTAGAAAGCCTTGGTGTTCTTGGAGGAGATGATGGATAGAGACCAGTGGATGGGGCTGGATACATCTGAGCATGGCAATTTGGACATGGGTTTTGATTCAGAGGAGCTCGTGGGTAAAAATTCATCACTCACAGGTGAACACAGTTATCAGCGTCGGTAAGGAAGAACTGGCATCAAATAGACAGGTGCCGATGTTGGTCATGTGCAGACTGAAGGTGGTGATGTCAGGCAAGGTAAGACCGATGTCATTCAGGAGGACCGACATTGGCAATAGGTAAGACTGATGTCAGTCAGGAGGACCGATGTTAGCAACAGGAACACCGACATCGACAGAGTTGGTAGTCAGGACAGGTGCATGGAAACCGACATCGGTCAGATGCAGACTGTGTAGTGACCGAGGTCGGTCATTGTAATAGATTTTGGGCAGATAGGAAGCTATCAAGGAGTCTCAAATGCCCATATGGAGGACTGAAGGTGGTAAGTAATCCTCAAATTCATTATTCCTCTTCTTTATACTAGTTGTTGATTGCAGAGCAGGAAGGATCCAGGAAACAGCGGGAGCATGGCATGAAGAGAATGCAAAACCAAGCGGGAGATTTGGTAGGGTTGTCAGCCGGTATGAAAGCACAGAGATGAATGGATACCTTAGTTAAAGAATAGAGAAAATAGACACATGAGATGGAAGGCCAGGTCATATGGTCTTGAGGAAGCTGTAGGATAGTGGTACAGGGTTGACAGGTGGAGGACAAAGCAGGGCTTTAGTCAATGTCAGTGTAACCATTGTGTTTATCTTATCAGGTGGATGATGATAGCTATATTATCCTATTATTGTATGTGGATGGTATGATAGCTAGTAGGTTTGTACATAAATGGTTTTTCTGAGCTAAGGGTAAGCTTAGTTCAGTGGTTTGCCATGAAGGATTTGGAGCAGTGAAATTCTTTGGCATGGGAGACATGGAAGATCACAGGTTGATTTTGTCTCCAGTGGGAGCTAATGTGAATCAGGTGTTGGCGAGGTTTAGGTTGTAAAACTGGAACACACTAAGGGATAGACAATTAAGTGTCCAAAATCACATGAGGTTTGGTATAGACCTGAGTTTGCCCAAGCAGTGGGTGCTGTCAGAGAGTTAGGAGCCAATTCAAGGAAGTGGGTTCTCAGGTATCTGAGAGGGACCAGCAGTAGGGATTCATGCGATGCAGGGTCAGGACTTCCCTACATGGGTTTGTAGGTTCGGATGTGGTAGGTTACTCAGATGATAGGAGGTTCACCATAGGTGTTGAAGAGGGATACAAGCTAAGAAACAAATTAGACAGGGTATAGGTACAGGTATAGTGCAGCTATTTATCTCCAAGTGGGAGATTGTTAGGTTGTGGAGCTAAAAGCTTCACTAATGTAAATAGGGGAGGAGGTTGCTGAAGGTTGCTGAGTTGCAGAGCAACTAGCGTCAGTCTGATCAGCTGACATTGGTCAGGTTAGTGAAGAGAAGCAACCGACGTCGGTCAGGGATTGGCTGACGTCGGTCACCTCTAGGCAGATAGGGACCAATGTCAGTTGCCTATGCAGTTTAAAACTACAAGTTTTACAGGCAGTTAGTTAACGAACTGGGTGTTTGCATGATGAGAGCCAATTTTAGACTCAAAGCTATGGATCTAATTATTATAATTAGGTGTCTAATTATTGTTTGCATGAGATCTATTTAAGAGACTCATAGGCTGTATTGAAAAGTGTTATAGTTTGAGTTGAGCAAAGTTAGCTCCTTCTGTGTGTGAAGTGAGCAAGGGTGTTCCTCTTAGTTCCACAATAGTGCCAAGTGTGGGTGATAGTTTTGGAGAATTAGAAGGGTTCTTCATGTATGTAGGATCTTGGTTAGTAGGTGTGCAAGGCCATGTTTGGAGATCTACATGGTAAGTAAGATCATTGATCTACAGGTGTATGTGTGTGAATGATCTAGGTTTGTAGGTGTGCAGAACCAGATTGATTTGTAGGTGTGCAAGATCAAGGAGGATATCAACACAACAAGGAGTAGGATCAGGTGGGATCTACTTGGATTACGGTGTGTACTCAATCTAGAGCAAGAGAGGAAGGCAAGGCAGTTCCTTCCATAAGTAAGATCATTGGGTTACAGGGTGTTGCAGTTCATGGGAGATCTACTTGAAGTATGATTGTGTACTTGGAGTGCGTTGAGCACTTGTGGAGTGTGTGGAGCACTGGTGTACTAGTAGTAGTGGATACTGACTAGTTGGAGGTGAACACCAACTCTGTGTTTGAGTTGTGTGTTGGGACCGTAAGAGAGAGAGCTTTGAGGAAAAAATTACTGTACACTTGAGGTGTGGGAAGCCTCTATAAGGTGGAAGAGTGTGGCGCCTCTTTATTTTATTCTTTTCTGGATGAGTATTAATACAAGTTGTGTATTGTCTCTCATATTCTGTGTTGTTTCTAGTTTCTAGTTACTTGTTACTTCTAGTTTAATTCTGCATCTTCAGTTGCTTGTATATGGTAATCAATTGTGCTTCCATGGTTTCTTAACAAAAGGCATAACAAATCAAATTTATAAGGATTTTTTATAAAGCCAATGAAATTTGAATACGGGTTCACTTGAAGTATTATGACTTCATGACAAAATTTAAAACATTTTATCTTGTGAGGGTTTTATCACTTAATACTATTGAACATAAAACCCATAAGCCATGATATAACACCTAATCAATGCACCACTTAGAGTTAATGTCATTCTTGCAGAGAAGGAATATGGTGAGTGATTTCTTTATTTTTCTAAATATAACCTAAAAAATCAACATTTTCCTTCTCTCCACAAACCCTATTATCTTCTTCCTACCATTAATGGCCTGCATAATGAAAACCACCATTTATTAGTCTTACACAATAACTTTTTCATAGGTTTTTGGACCAAAGAATAAATAGTGAAAGAAAAATCATGAAGCTTCATCTACCCAATCTAGCACACTTGGGAGTCAAGTTGAGTGGAGAAAACAAAAACAAAACAAATTATCACAAAAAACCTAATCTCATTGACTTAGATTCATAATAATGTAAGGGGTAAGTCAAAATGGCCCCATGAATCTAATAAACATCATAAAAACTTTGACAACCTAAAAAAACAACCTATGGTCCCATAAAGGTTAATGAGGTCTTACAATAAATTTAAACTAACAATAGTTTATTAACCCACATATATAGATCAAAAATAACAACATAAGAAACCAAACAATGACACAAAAACCTATAAATGGTATAACCTTAACAAGTAAGCAATATCCAAAACAAATAGAATAGACATACTAGAGGCTAAGGAAACAATCTCTATTAAATTAGGACCAATGTAGGAAAAATACAAGCATACAAGAACAACAACATTTGAAACTTTAGATGTCCAATCAAGGTGATGTTTAATGTCATCAAACAAGACTAAGACAAAATAAGAGAGGTATCAATGGCTCATAGGTCATTCTAATTTATATAAACATTGGTGTCAATTGATTGACCAATAATAGTTATCATGGCACCAAAACCATTGAGGTCTACCACCAAGCCTAGTTCATACATCATGTTCCTAAAATCATGAGAATGAACATTATCAGTATATGAACATGATACAATGGAAATAAAATAATCTAAACTGTATAATGAAATAACATGATATAAAAAATTAATATAGTCATCTACATGTCATATATCAACAATTTAATAGTAAGCTAAACTCAAACATAATGTCAGAATTATAATCACATCTAAAACTCCTAGTTTTATAACATCTAAATCAAGAAAACTATGCTACACAAAGTTAGAATCATAATATTAAAAAGTCAAGTCATGACACTTAGAATGATGTATTTATCTCATATGTGTTGGTTTTGTTGGCATAAAATTGTGCACCCTAAGATCATTGATTTATCTCGTACAATTTGATGCAACATGGAATCATCTCTCAAGCTTGTGGGAGCTTGTGAGAGAGATGAATCTCTAGTATTATAAGGGCTAGCTCCCTATATCTTCTTTGTATTGCTTCTAAACTATTCTCACGACTTGGTAATGGAAAGGGTTTAAGAAATACAAATAAAAAAACTAATAGGTGATAAAAAATGAAGATCGTCCTCACACTTGACTAAGAAATACTACTTGAAGATGAACAACGTGCCTTTTACACAAGACTCACAACCTTAGACATATTATTGAATCAAAATTTCACAAACTAGATTCAACAAAGTGAGTGACTATTATGTAGGAAATGAATGACACTAAAGGAATAAATTCATGTGTCATTTATAATATCTCTAAACTTAAGAGTAACACTATTATGGACCTAAAAAAAATAATCTATTTGCAACTTGGTAGACCATCAAGAGTGCTAAGCTAGCAAAGACAAGTTTCACTAAACTAGACCAACATGATTCAAGTCATAACACAATATTCCAGTGTATGAGTGGAAATAACATTTGTATTATTTATCAATAGTTTTATATGTATAAATTTTGCTATAGTTTCCACATAAACGAATGGAGGTTGCTAAAACAAGCTAAAACAATGCATATTTATATTCTAGAGAGAGAGAAAAACCAAGAGGAAGTCCAAGGGTCACTTGGACATGTGTCCATTTTGAAAATGAAGTTAAAATTGCATGTTAAATAGAGGTGAGTAAAACCATGAAAATTTAGGAGGCACACTTATCCAAAATAGATCATAAGGAAGGTGAAAAATGGTAGAAAACTATCAATTCTACATAAGAAACTACCTACTTGAGTTGCCTTCCAAAAATATTCTTTTTTTGGAAAAAACAAAAGTTTGATGGTTTCCTAGGATGGGAGGGGTTACAAGAAACTCATCCATTCATCAGTATAGTCTCTAATCATTATTATTGTTGTGGGCATGTACAATCATTTTAGGTATTTTTAAAAGAGTCCACTCCCATGCACCCTTACCACTTGGCGCTCCAAACCTTCAAAATATATAAACCAATTCATGCAAAAGGGGGCATGAAAACTATTAAGAACTTACAAACCATTATTTTCAAGAAAAATCCTATAAAAGGCTCCCCTAGTCACTTTTCACCACTTTACCATAAAGTTCACTATTTGGCTCACTAGAGTAGAAAAAATTGAAGGCCCATTTGGGACACTTAGATTAATTTATAGGTGATAAAGATATTTTTTTGGTTATCTTAAGTGTATATCTTCCCCCCATAATTTTTTTCACCTTCTAATTCCTTCTACAATTTTCACACCATCAAACATGGTGAAAATAAGCTATTCTCTCCCATCTTCCTTAAGAATCCATAAAATAAAAATACAGTTATGGAATCCTGAGAATGTCCTATACAACTTTTTTTATACCCTTAGTCTAATTCATCCATCTGATTTCACTTTTGGCTTGATTTTCATGATCAATTATGTCTGAGGGTTTTAGGAGGGTTTAAAGGATTTTTAGGTCTTAGTGATTATTCATAGCATTGTGACATTGAAAACTCCTCAAAATTTGGAATTTCTTCACCTAGAGGAGCTCCTTTAACTATCCTAAAATCCTTCATGTGACATGCAAAATGTTAGGGAAGATACAGGCAAAAGAAAATGACCCTCGAATAGGATTCATGCATTCTATGAGGGTTATAACATGTCTAAGGCTCAAATTGAATGATCCTAATGTTTATAAGAAAAAAATGAAAATTAACATCTATAAATGACCCATGAAAATTTCCAATTACCTTGGGGTGCTCACCAAGAAGCTAAACTAGAATTTGCCCCTATTTTAGAAGAAGGCTCATAACTTACAAAGCAACCTGCCTGCCATTTGTGAACCAATGGATAGAATAATTTTATTTAAATGGAATATTGGGGAATTAAATAATATATTTTACCTTTTAATCATAAAAAAATCATTATAAGTCCTAGAAGAGTATGTAATTTGAGTTGACACCTTGTTTGGGGTTGGGAAAGCATGTTTTCCCACTAGGTCTTCATGTAAAGCTTCTTGTGTGGACCAAAACCTTGACATATAGACTCTATATATATTTTTGTTATATCCCACTAGGTTTTAAAAAAACTTATACATATCCTTCAATGGTAAAACTTAGTGCAAGTCCCTCATTTGTAAGATTTCTCAAAACTCATCCTTTTCCTACATGCATAGACTGAGTTAGGTCTAAGACAAAATAGTGAGTATCAATCCTAATTTTACATGAAAATTGAAAATATTAGGAGATATAAGATGTAATTATAGTCATTTTTACTAAATTTTTTTATTATATTCTAAGTACAGGTGGTCAAACCAACTCAATTTTGCCAAAAAAATGTGTAGAAATGCCTATTTTTTTCATGTTTTCACCCAAACTGACCCATAGCTCCTATATTAATTATTTTTTAATATTTAAAGACACTTAAAATGTGTTTATAATATATAATTAAATATTTTAAATCTTTGGGAACCCATAGAAAACTTTTTTTCACTTCAAGTCATCCTTTAGTCCTTTGAAACAAGGCCTTTGTATGAAATTCGTATGGATTGGGATAAGTAGGCCTATATGGAAAGGTGTTAAAGTATTTAAATAGTGTATTAGGCATGGTAAAAAACTTTTGTGATTTTTTCTAACATTACCCATTTGTTGTCAACTCTTCACTCTTCCCCTCATTGTTGGCATTAGGCCATTTACCATGTTTCACCTCTTCCCTGTCTGCTAGGACTGATATAATATGGGAATAGGGGATTTATTTTGGATTTATAAAATTCATATCATGTTACAAATGTATTAGGAATAAAAATTTCCCCAAATTCATGGACAAGTGAAACCTCTTTCAAAAACTATTCCTTTTGATCCTTCCTAGGATTCTCCATTGCTCATTATCTGCCTAGGCTGAGACAGTCCTAAAATTTTACCTGTAGGTGACTTTTAGTGAAAAAGACATGAATTTTGTCCTCTATTTATGATTTGAAAACTTTTTTAGGTTCCCCTATTCATTGATTTTTCCATTGATATCCCTTTCTCCCTTACAGTGCTTTAAGACCTCTCCAAGTATCTTGATCTTCATTCCACTATTTGCTTGGTTGTAAGGGGTTATTTTCCCCTCCTATTGGGCCTATATGTACCTATCAGATCAAGTTTGTCTTGTTCATGGTGTCATTGAGAACATGAATGTATTTGATATCTCAAAAAATATGAAACTTTTCTTTACCTTCTTCATGATCATGCTCATTTCAAAAACCTTGTCCTTTCTACCTGTAGGTCCCTATCATATTCAAGCCTATAGGTGATTTTTAGGGTGAGTTGAAAAATATAGGGGGGAGTTAGGTATTTCTAATTGTTTTTTAAGTTTTTGATAAACAACCTAACCCTGATTTCCTCTTGTAAACTCTTCAAAAAAATGAAAACCTAGTCAATTGGTAAACTTTACTCACATTGTACCCTCTCTCCTCTATTGTATAGACAGGGTATGACCTCCAAAGGTCATTTTAAATGTTATTCCTTTGGTCATCAGACAAAGTGTTCAGAATTAGTTTGTATGACCCTTAATATTATTTTATCCACTTAGACAAGTCTTATCACTTTCACACATAGTGCAAACATCAAATGTCTCTTGGAATCCTGTAGATATCATTACTTACTTTCAGTGCATTTTAGTCATTTTTGGAGGCTCCCAAATCTACTTTCCTTCTACCCTTACAATCTCAAAATTTGAATAGATGATGATTCTACCATAGACAACTACAATAACCTAATGGAGTATCTTATAAAAACCTCCTCCTCAACCTATGCAACTATTTAAAACCTTTAAGACCACTATTTGGTCATTTTAGAGTCACTAGGCTTGACTATGATAGTCATCTCCATTTTGATGTTTTATCATCCTTTCTTGTCAAGATATGGTGTATTATAGGTCTTCCTATGGTCTCTTATGGTAAGGGTTCTTCAAATTATCTTGGAAAACATGTTAAATCACCCTTATAGGTGTGAAAACATACTCCATCATAGGCTTTGGGTACTCATTACAAGTAAGACTGGGAAAAATATTGAAACATGCAAAAGTTGAAATTTTTATGCCTTTATCCATCATTCAAATGATCACCTATGACCTCAAGTCACTAAGAGATATGTTTAACCTTCAATCTCATTGTTATGACATTAGAATATTCCTATAACTAAAGAATGTTGATTGTGGTAGTGAAGGGAACTTAGAATGGTTAGAATCATGCCAAAGATGCATCTAAAACCTTTCTAAAATCAATCACTCATCAGTTGGATGTTGAAAATAATCTAGGATCACCTTTAAAACAACACCCATGCATCATATCCATTGTGAAGATAAATTCTTTGTATAGTGGGATGAATGTGAATACAAACTAGTCATTTGTAAGATTAGATGAGGCTTTCTCATGAGATTGAAACCTTAAAATAAAATAGGGGCATTAAAACCATTTTAGAACACTTACAACACCAAACACACCAATATCAAGCAAATAAAGGGGAAACAATCTCATGGAGGGGCCCCTCATGTTTGAACAGGTCCAAAATACTACTTAGAGTGTTAGCATTTGTTCATAATGTATACTACACTAATATGAAACTTCTTACCATGAAATTGAATTAGACTAAGCGTAGTATTCAACCCAAGCCCATTCCCCTTGAATCCACTTGTACAGATCATGATGAGCATTTAAAGTTAAGCCTTCTTTATGTGCTAATGGAAAAAACAAGCAAAATGAGTTGTAGAGATATTTTTTTGCATCCTCCTTCAATTTTTAGCATGGAAATTGATTTGGGGAGGTGAAGAGACCTCCCTCCCATGTTTTTAGTTGTGTGTCAGATGATGGTTGTCGTACAAGTGCCCAAAAGGATCTAAAAACGAGTAAAACCTACCTTTTCTAACTCTAAATAAATGTTGGCCTATCAAAAACCTAACACTACCTATTCTGACCTTCTCTACATTGATTCCCTACTTGGAGCTAACTTGATGCCACTTGTGATCCGTACAAGTCCTTGAATCTAACCCAAAGTGGGCCCACAAGATCTTTTTGCACATTGGAAGTGTGAGATGCAAATAAATTGCATAAAAATAGCTTAAAACATATTATAAACCACATTAGGACTAGAACCACATATTTCAAGCCTTTGGCTAGGTTTGACCCTATTTGGCCATAGTTGATTTTCCTTGACTTGACTAGTTCTAAGGCCTAGACTTTGGACTAAGGTTGAACTATGGACAAGTGGATGTTTAGAGTAAAAGGCACCCATATAAGACATGGGTGAACTTATAAAAAGTTCACAAAAAATTAGGGGTTGGTCAATTTTGACTAAAGGTCAAAATTGATCAACATTTTTGGTAACTCTTGGGGTAAACATACCTGCCTATGTTTTGAGATTAGTACCCTTATCCAAATAAAGGCCAATGGAGTAAATGAAAAATTTAAGGTAAATAAAAGGCTATGACATAGTAGGAAACAAGGAAACACACCACAAAAACACAATAATAAAAAACAAATACAAAATAAAATAAAAAATCAAAGACACCTATGCATAGGTACTTAGGGAACACAAGGAAAAAAAAGACTATGTATAAGGGAAGATGAGAATATTAGTAAAAATGCTTGATTTGTATCCCATTGATTGGGATATGAATCTCCTCTCCATCTAACCTTGAAAGTTGGAAATCATTATGTGGCTTGCATTTGGTAATCACATATGACACTCCACAAAGCATCAAACTTAGTGTGTCTCCTAGGTTTGGCCCTATCTTCATCCCATTTTAGAGATATGTCTCCCTCTTTGAATACTATAGTACTTTCTCTCTTATCAAAATTATTCTTCATGATTACTTGGTGGTATTCCATAGTATTATGGGCATTGTCTCTTATCTCTTGTAGCTACATAAGCTCATTCAATCTAACTTGTATAGGAGTATTTTCAAGAAATTCCAGCTATTGTGTAAGTTATAGAGAAGGTAGTTGTTATGAGATATACAACCTAACTTCCCTTCCATACACAATGACAAAGGGATCATTTCCAATTTCCCTTTTAGGAGTAATCAGATCAGTCCATAAGGCTATCTTTAACTTCATGTGCCATGCTCTTTGATTGGTCTCTAAGGATCCCTTGATGATTTTGATAAAAATTTTATTTGTAGACTCAACCAATACATTAACTTATGGGTATTAATTGGATTAAGTAATAAAGTAAAATACATTCTTTTTTACCCAATAAATAGTGTTAGCACTCATGAAAGCTAGTGCATTATCAGAAATGATGGTATGAGGAGATCCAAACCTTGTTGTGATGCTCTCATAGAACTCTAAGATGGAATTTTCAATTGCCTCTTTCAATTCCATAGACTCTACCCACCTTTTAACTTAATAAATGGCATTAAAAATCCATTTGTGTCTAGCACTAGAAGTAGGGTTGATCATACCATTGAAATCAATCCCCCATTGCATGAAATGTTGGTCTACTTGTATGTGGTTCAATGGAAGAGCTACAAGATTTTCTTTTCGAAAAAAGAAAGTACATTGAGGACATGCCCTACACCAATAATAGAAATACTTGAATATATTATGACATTAATACCTATCCCTCATTATCTTTGTAATTTTTGTCTTGGGAGAGAAGTGGTCTCCGTCTATACCATTATGAAAATTTTCAAGTAGAGTACTAAATTGATCATTGTCCACACACCTTAAAATCACACCATTGACATATTTACAAAAAATTATACCATATAAAAGATAATAAGGAATGGATTTTAATCTAAAATACCTTCTTTGTGACTTGTTCAAGCCAATATGACACTCACCATTTTGGAGAAAATTGATCATATCTTGTGTCAAACTTTGGATTGATGTGTGACTAGCTGATTGGGGATTAATTTTATTCACCAATACTTCTTATTTAAGCCCTTTAATGTCTAAATATATATTCTCACATATCCCTCTACCTATCACTAAATTTGTTACCTTGATTTCAACATCATACTCCATTACTTTGGTGATCCATCCAACCCTCTTCCCATTGAGGTTTTTGCTTAGAAAAAAATCCTTGGTAGTAAGATGGGATACCATGAAAAGTATTTTATTTTTAGAAACCAAATTACTACATTTTTTCAACCCTCTTATCACATCTAAATCTTGCTTCTCAATGAAATTGTATTTGACCTCATAATCCTCTAATCCTTGGTTAAAGAATACAATAGGTTGTTCAATCTCTTCACCATTTCTTTGCATAAGCATAACTGAGATTGTGTCAAATTTTGGTAAATGTATAGATCATGAAATATTTTTTAAAATATATATTCAAGAGACTAGGAGACTTGGTAATTTATTTCTTGATTGCCTTAAAACTATCCTTACCTTCTTTTGTCCAAGTAAAAGCTTGGTTCTTCTTGAGCATGGCTATGATGGGCTTCACTAAATTTTAGAAACCTAGAATGAACCTTCTTACAAAGTTTATTTTTCAAAAAAAACTTGTTAAACCTTTCTTTTGTAGAGGCAAAGACAAACATATAATGGCTTCAATCCTTTTGGTGTCAATACATAAGCTTTATTTTGACACAATATGACCCAAAAGCCTACCTTTATGAACAACAAAAATACAATTATTTGGATTAAGATAAACTCCAAAAGCTCTATACTTATCAAAGACTTGCTTTAGATGCTTCATATGGTCATTATCATCTTTGGAAAAATAGTTATATCATTAAGATAGATAATCAAAAACTCATTGATCAAACCTTTAAAGCCCATGTCCATTACCCTTTGGAAAGTAGCTCCAACATTAGACAAACCAAAAATTCATCTTCCTATAGGAAAATGTGCCCCATTTTGTAGTAAAATCTATCTTGAATTGATCTTATTCATTGAATAATATTTGATTATATCCTGAATAGCCATCAAGAAGTGAAAAGCATTGAGAACCTAAAACAACTTGTAAGATTTGCTTCTTGGAGGGTAATGGATAGTGGTCTTTGAGATACACTCTATGAAGATCTCTAAAGTCCACACAAAGTCTAATCTCTCCACTCTTATTTCATATAGGTACAAGGTTTGATACCCAAGTTGAGTGTTTGATAGGAAAAATTATCCTTGATTCAATCAATTTGGTGAACTCCTTCATGAGTTCCTCAATCTTAGGATTAATGGGCCTTTGTCTTTGTCTAACTAGTTTATATCTAGGTTCTAACTCAATAGTGTGATGATCTAGAAGTGGATCAAACCATTTCAAATCCTTGTACTCATAATAAAAAACATCATGAAACTATTTTCACAACTCAATGAAATCTTACATTTCGAAAGGAGAACATATCCTACCAATCTTTAGAAGATTGTATTTGAATATAAAAACTCTCTCATAGTTCTCCTCTTTGGTGGACATGCTTACTCTATTTTTTATCCTTTGATCATCCTCATTGAAAATACTCTCTAAAATGACCAATCCTTTAGGTATTTTGTTTGTTGTCATCTGAATGATTTGTTCTCCATATTGATCATAGAGTTTCCTTTGATTCTTTGAAGAGAATTCTGTCTCATTTTTCAAGAAGAGAGAAATGTGCTTATCACTTTCAAACACTTGCCATGATACCTTATTATTTATAATGGATGGTATCACAATGAATTTGATATGAGATTAGTAATTCTCTTTACTTACATCAGCAACCACATAAAAGTGTGCCCCTATCACAACCAACCTATCAGCATGTTTGTTTGAATCTTTTGGTATAGGCTAGAAATTGAAAGCCTCAAAGTCTTCAAATAGATCCCAAACTCTATGTTTTTAGGATTTGATTAAATTATTATTGGTTTTAACTTGGTTCCTTTCTTGATGAATGATCAACTCACTATCTCTATGGACTTTTAAACTCTTGATTCCCCTTTTCTTTGCCCATTGAAGGCCACGAACAAAGCCTTCATATTCTACCATGTTGTAAGTACAAATAAAAATGAGTCTATATGAAGAATAGTACTTGTTTTTTGAATGAGAAACCAAAATTACAAAAGATCCTACCCTTACCTTGTTTCTAGAGCCATCAAAAAACATTTCCCACATTCCTTCAAGCTCATGATCTTCACTAGTGAGTAATGGCATACAAGTATTTTCTTCATGCATACAATATACTCCCAAATTAGTTTATTCTTTTAATACATAAGGATTATGATCATAATTTATAGTACCATTATAATCAAGGAATAGGTCAGAGATACCTTCAAGTGGGAAAGACATTTCACCACCAATAGTGCCTTCTTTTGGCTCACTAATTGTACAATTCTGATTTGAATTGGTCTCTATATATGGTTCAATGTGGAACCTTACCAAAGGTTGTGTTATTATAGCTACCTTCTCTCCATATCTTGTTATAAAGGCTGGAAAATACCAATAAAATACAAGGTATACTCCAATCTTGTCTATGAATTCTCTTGGCAAATAAATGGCAAAATGAGCTAGAAGATCCACCACCATAATATCTTGCAAAATTGGAAAACTTGGGGTAGTCATGTAAGAAAAATTTGAAGCCTTTAACCAACCCCTTCATCTTGGATAGAGTTCCATAAAGTTTTAACACACCCTTGTTATGGGTTTGATAACTCAACCCCAACTTATTAGTAACCACTTTAGGCATGATAGTGGTGCTAGCTCCACAATAGAATTGTCGACCAATTTGTCTCCCGTAATGATTGTGAGGTAAAAAAATGGAGGTTTTCAGATTTAGTGGATTGTTATAAGACATAATTATGTGTGTTGGTGAGGACCACACCATGGTATTTTGGGTCTTGAGAGGATACATGGATATTAGCAAGTTGCTCTTGTAAGATTTCCTTTTGGCTAGGCATATGCAAGACCTCCCAAAGGGAAATATTTGTCTTGGTGTTCTTCAAGGAATAAAAAATATTTAAAGAGGAGGTGCTCACCTTTTATTGTGTTCCTAGAGGAAATAAAGATAATTGAACTTGGATAGTATGAAACTTGGCATTCTTTCTCATATTTTTACCTTGAAGAGTAGTAGGACTAGTAGAGGCCACTACATTAGCATTCATACCTTGTGTCCTTGGAAAGGCATTGTTAGGAATTACTTGTGTTACTGTGTATCCTCCAAAGATCTCTTTTTTTATTTTTTATTGGTTGCCACTAAAGTATTCTGACTCAACACATAGTTGTCTTCCACTTGGAAGTTCATGAAACTAGTGTTTTGGCTACCACCTTCTTCTTGAACATCCCCTTACACATGAGATTCTTCTTCTATAGTCATATAAGGAGTATCTCCTTCTTGAACTACCAAATCTTGGATATTTTATCCACCATCATATGTAAAATACCCTTGATAATATCCCCAGTGATCCACACGCTCCTCTCCTTGAACTAGATTAGTATGGATTGGAATAACAACTCTTTTGGAGGTAGTAGCATTTGGATTGTAGGGATTGGGTAGTCTATTGAAACCTTGTTAAACTTGGTTTCTTCATTGATTTTTGTATTTAGGAGGAGTTCTATAATTTTTTTTGGGATAATATGGAGGATTGAGTGGATCTCTCATTTTTTGGTTTTGCATTTGCTTGAGCTGAGCTTGCAAAGGTTGAATCATTTCATCCTTATCTATAAAACTATCGATCCATTTGGGAGATATCCTATATTTTGTATTAACATTAGGAACTTGTGTTATATTTGGAGCTTCAAGTGAGCTATTGGATAGTAAAGGCATGGACACTCTTGGATTCAATCTTCAATCTTGAATTAAGCTATTCTTAGCTGCCATGGTTATCTCCTATGACTCCGATAAAGTGAATCATCCCATTGATTTTAAAATCATTTCTATATCAGTACCAATAGATTTTGAGATATTTAGGAAACATAAAGCTTGTTGGAGGTCTCATTATAGGTGGTAATCTATACCATGTCCTTTGAAACCTTTCATTGAAATATCCCATAGACTAATTTAGACCTCTCTTTATCACATTCAATTGGTGAATTAAGGAAGTGTGATTATTTTTATTTTCAAACCTATTGACCAACAAATCTCTAAAATCATCCCAATTAGTAATGCAGCCTCTTTCCATTGTCCTATACCAATAAAGTTCCTTACCTTTGAGGGACATTTCAAGTAGCCTAATAGCCACATTGGCTTGTGTAATGTTGTGGAAGTTGAATTTTTTTGACATATATTTAATTTGATCACATGGGGTAGTGGGAGCTTCTCCATTGAAGGTTAGAATGTTCTTGGTAGCATTGGCAGGGATGGGATCATATGCAACAAAGAGGATTGGGTTTTATGTATTGAATATAGAAAAGACATGTTTTTAATCCATATTTTCAACATATTCTTATCAAAAGCCTTCTTGTTCTTGTAACTATTCAATCTCTTCTTATTCTTCTTCAAAACCTTCTTGTGGATCTCTGAAGGTTAACAAGGGTTTAGGACTTTGTATATAAAGAGGTATTTCAAATTGAGAGGTTTGGTTTAGAGCTCTAATAGATGATGATATAATAAAAACCATACATTATAATGCAAGGAAATTGGTACACAACCAATAATATTACCATTTAGGAGTTGCCAAATGATGAATGAAGAACACTTCTATAATTTTGAGCTTGTCAAGATTAGCATTTACCTTGACATAACACAATTAGGACCAGCTGTCCCACCGGGCATGCCAAAAATGTTGGCATAAAATTATCCACCCTAGGATAATTTATTTATCCCATAAAATTTTATGCAACATGGAATCATCTCTCAAGATTGTGGGAGCTTGAGAGAGAGTTGAATCTCTAGTATTATAAGGGCTAGCTCCCTATATCTTCTTTGTATTACTTCTAAATTATTCTAACAACTTGGTAATGGAAAGGGTTTAAGAAAGACGAAAAAGCAACTAATAAGTGATACACCAATGTATATTATCCTCACACTTGATTGAAAAACACTACTTGAAGATGAACAATGTTCCTTTTACACAAGACTCACAACCTTAGACATATTATTACATCAACATTTCACAAACTATATTCAACAAGGTGAGTGACTCTTATGAAGGAAATGAATGAAACCAAAGGATTAAATTCATGGATAATTTATAATATCTCTACACTTGAAATGATCACTAGTAAGGACCTACAATAATAATATATTTGCAACTTGGTAGACCATCAAGAGTGTTAAGCTAGCAAAGACAACTTTCACTAAACTAAACCAACACGGTTCAAGTCATAACACAATATTTCAATGTATGAGTGGAAATAACACTTTTATTATTTATTCAGTAGGTTTTCATGTAAAAATTTGGCCAGATTTTCCCCATCAACCAATGGAGGCTGCTAAAACAAGCCAAAATAATGCATATTTATAGCCTAGAGAGAGAGAGAACAAGCAAGAGGAAGTCCAAGGGTCACTTGGACATGTTTCCATTTTAAAAATGGATTTAAATTTACATGTGAAATATAGGTGAGGTTAACCATGACAATTAAAGAGGCACACTTGTCCAAAATAGATCAGAAGGAAGGTGAAAAATGACATAAAACTGCCAATTCTACATAAAAAATTGCCTACTTGAGTTGCATTCCAAAAATCCTCTATTTTTACAAAACTAGAATTATGATGGGTTTCCATGATATGAGGGGTTAAAATAGGTTCATACATGCATTGTTTTGGTCTTTGATCATTCATATTATTTTGGGAATGCATAATTATTTTAGGCAGTTTCAAAAGAGTTCATTCGCATGCACCCTTACCACTTGGCACTCCAAACCTTCAAAATATACAAAATAATTCATAAAAAAGGAGGAATGACACCTAAAAATAACTTCCAAACTTTCATTTTCAATAAAAATCCTATAAAAGGTGACCCTAATCACTTTTCACCACTTTACCCCAAAGTTAACTGTTTGGCTCACTAGAGTGACTGAAAGTGAAGGCCTATTTGGGACACATATAATAATTTAAATTATATTAAGTTAATTTTTTGGGTTATCTAGAGTGTATATGAACTTCCCCCCAAAATATATTTCACCTTCTAATTCCTTTTAAAATTTTCACACCATCAAAAATGCTAAAAACAAGCTCTTTTCTCCCATATTCCTTATGAATACGTACAATAAAAGTACATTTATGGAATCCTAATAATTTCCTATATAATTTTAATTTTATACCCCTAGTCTAATTCATCAATATTATTTCACTTTTAGCTTGATTTTCATCATCAAGTCTACCCAAGGGTTTTAGGAGGGTTTAAGGGGTTTTCAGGTCTTATTTATTGTTCATAGCATTGTGACATTGATCACTCCTAAAAAATTAGAATTATTTCACATCAAGGACCTCCTTAAATTTTAATAAAATCCTTTAGGTCCCATTCAAAATTTTAGGGAAGATAGAAGCAAAAGAAAATGACCCTCAAATAAGATTAATGCATTATGTGAGGGTTCTAGCATGTCTAAGGCTCAAATAAATTGTTCCTAATGTTTATATGGAAAAAAATGCACATTAAACTCTATAATTGACCCATTAAAATGGATAATTACCTTGTGATTCTCACCAAGAAACTAAACTATAATTTTCCCTTGTTTTAGAAGAAGGCTCACAACTTGCCAAGCAACCTACCTGCCTTTTTTGAGCCAATGTATAAAATAATTTTCCATAAATGGAATATTGGGGAACAAAAACATTATATTTTACCTTTTAATCATCAAAAAAATCATTATAATTCCTATAATAGTATCTAATTTGAGTTGACACCTTGTTTGGGGTTGGGAAAGCATGTTTTCCCACTAGGTCTTCATGCAAAGATTATTGTGTGGATAAAAAACTTGACATATAAAATCAATAGATTTATTTATTATATCACCCTATGTGTTCCCCAACTTTATACATCTCCTTCAGTGGTAAAACTTAGTGAAAGTCCCTTATTTTCAAGATTTATCAAAACTTGTCCTTTCCCTACATGCATAGACTAAGGTAGGTTTGAGACAAAATAGTGAGTATTAGGCCTAATTTTACATAAAAAATTAATATTATAGGATATATAGGAGGTAATTATATTAATTTTTACCAAAGGGTTTGATTAGATTCTAATTCTAGGTGGTCAAACCAACTCAACTTTGCCAAAAAAGGGGTAGACAACCCTATTTTTACATGTTTTCACCCAAACTGACCCATAGCTCATATATTCATGATTTATTCATGTTTTGGGACCATTTAAATGTGTTTATAATATAAAATTAAACATTTTAAATATTTTTTAACCCCTTTAAAACTTGTTTGCACTTGGAATCATCCTTTAGTCCTTTGAAACAAGGCCTTTGCATGCAAACTATATAAACTAGGACAGGTAGGCCTATAAGGAAAGGTGTATAAGAATTTAAATCATGTCTTAGGAATTTTTAAACAATTTTGTGATTTTTTTAAACATTACCCATTGGTTTTAAACTCTTCATTCTTCCCCTCATGCTTGGGATCAGGCAATTTACCATGTTTCACCTCTTCCCTGCCTATTAGGACTGATACAGTCTAGAACCAAGGTATTTATTTTGGATTTAGAAAAAACCTATCATGTTTAAAATGTATTAGGACTCAAAATTTTCCCACCTTTATGGAAAATTTAAACCTCTTTCAAAAACAAGTCCTTTTGATCCTTCCTAGGATTCTCCATTTCTCACTATCTGCTTGGGCTGATTTTTGCCTGTAGGTGAGTTTTAGTGAAAAAGACATGAATTTTTTCCTCTATTGATGATTTAAATTTTTTTTTATGTTACCTTATTCATTTATTTTTCGATTTATATCCATTTCTCCCTAATATTACTTTAATACCTCTTTAAGTATCTTGATCTTCATTCCACTTTTTGTTTGGCTGTACGGGGCTATTTTCCCTTCGTCTTAGGCCTATAGGTACCTTTTAGATCAAGGTGAGATTTTTCATGATGTCATTGATATCATGAATATATATGATAGATTATAAATTATGAAACTCTTCTTTACCTTCTTCATGGTCATGCTCATTTCACCAACCTTGTTCTTTCTGCCTGTAGGTCCTTATCATAGTCAAGCTTGTAGGTGAGGTTTAGAGTGACTTGGGACATATAGGAGGGATTTAGGTCTTTCTCCTTATTTATTAAGTTTAAAATAATAAAAATAAGCTTTATTTCATCTTTTAACCTCTTAAAAAAATTTAAAACCTATTCATTTGGCAAACCTTACTCTCCTTGTATCCTCTATCCCCTATTGTATTGATATGGTGTGACCTCCAAAGGTCATTTCAAATGCTATTCCTTTGGTCATCAGACAAAGTGCTCAAAATTTGTTTGTATGACCCTTAAGATTTTTTCCTCCACTTAGACAAGTATTATCAATTTCACACATAGTTCAAACATCAAATGTCTCTTGGAATACTATAGATATCAATACTTAATTATAGTGCATTTTACCCATTTTTGGAGGCTCCAAAATCTACCTTCCCTTTACCCTTCTCAGCTCCAAATTTGCATAGAGGATAATTTTACCATATAAAAATAAAATATCTTAATGGAGTATCTTATAACAACCTCCTCCTCAAACTATGCAATTTTTTAGAACCTCTAGGACCATTATTTGGTCATTTTAGAGTCACAAAGCCTGATTATGACAACCATCTCCATGTTGATGTATTAGCATCCTTTCTTGTCAGGATATGATGTTTTATAGGTATATCTATGGTCTCTCATGGTAATTTTCCTTTAAATTATCTTGGAAAACATGTTTAATCACCCCTGTAGGCATGAAAACATACTCCATTATAGGCTGTGGGTACTCATTACTGGTTAGACTAGGATAAAATCTTGAAACATGCAAAAGTTGAAATGTTTATGCCTTTATTCATCATCCAAATGCTCACTTATGACCTCAAAGAACTAATATCTATGTTTAAGCTTCACTCTCACTACTATGACATCAACATATTCTTGTAACTGAAGAATTTTGATTGTGGTACTGAAGAGAACTTGTAATGGTTAGAATCATGCCATAGACTCCTCTAAAACCTTGAAAAAAGAAATATTTCATCAGTTGGTTACTCAAAATTAGATAGGATAACCTTCAAAATAGCACCAATGCATCATATCTAATGTGAAAGAGACATTGTTTGTACAATGGGATGAATGTGAATATAAACTAGTCGTTTGTAAGCCTAGATGAGACTTTCTCATGAGATTGAAACCTCCAATGAAAATAGGGGCATGAGATCATCATAAAAACAATGTTGGAACACATTCAACACCAAAACACATTAATATTAGGAAAACAAAGGTGAAATAGTCTCATAAAGGGGCCCCTCATGGTTGAATAGGCCCAAAATACTACCTAGAGTGTTATCATTTATTCATAAGTAATACTACACAAATATAAAACTTATTTCCATGAAAGTGAATTATAATAAGGTTATTATTCATCCCCAAGGCCATTCCCCATAACTCTACCTATACGGCTCTTGGTGAGCATTTGAAGTTGAGCCTCTTTGTATGCCAATGGAGAAAAAAATAAAAATGATTTAAAAAGTTAATTTTTTGCGTCATAATTCAATTCTAAGCATTTAAATAGATTCAGGGAGGTGAAGATACCTTCCTTACACGTTTTTAGCTGGGTATCAGATGGTGGTGGACATATAAGTGCCCAAAATGGCCTAAAAATGAGGAAAACCTACCTTTTCTAAATCTAACTAAATATTTTCCTATAAAAAACCTGACACTAACCTCTTATAACCTTATCCACATTGATTCCTTTCTTGGAGCTGATGTGATGTCACATGCCATCTATACAAGTCCTTGAATCTAGCCCAAAGTGGGCCCATAAGATCTTTTTGCACATTGGAAGTGTGAGATGCAAATAAATTTCATTAAAATAGATTAAAACATACTATTAACCAGATTATTACTAAAAACACATATTTCAAGCCTTCGACTAGGTTTGACCCTATTTGACCAAGGTTGACTTTTCTTGACTTGACTACTTCTAAGGCCTAGACTTTGGACCAAGGTTGAACTATGGAAAAGTGGATGTTTAGACTAAAATTCACCCCTATAGGACATGGGCAAAGTTACAAAAGTTCAAAACAAAGTAAAGGTTGGTAAATTTTGACCAAAGGTCAAAATTGGTCAACAGGTTTGTGTGTGAATCATATAATATGTGGAGATCAAGTACAATAGTGACCTAGCTTGTAAATTGGAAAATCAGGTTCTTGGATTGTTACTTTATTAATTTAGACCTATATATATGTTATCCATATGATGTATATATAAATAGGAGAAAATAGGGAATATTTAATGAATTGAATGATTGATAGAATGCTTTTGATAATTTTCTTTGGTCTCTTACAGTATTTTCTAGGTGAGGAATGAATGAAGAATGATCTTATATTTATTCCAATCTTATTAGGAGATAAATCACATTAAATATTTTATGCCAACCATTAGTATATGTTTCATTTGTAAATTACATGACTTTAGGGCAATATACACTTACATCAAAGTAGGACACCTATGTTGACATATATGTATATCTTAGATGTTAGTGTCTAAGGAGTAGGAAAATAGGTACAGGGTCAAAACTTGTAAGGGCATAAGATAAGTAAATTTTAAGAATTCTAGAAAAGATAAAAGGATAAGATCATCAATATAATATTGGTCATACTAAGAGATAGGCCAAGGGGCATAAGGTTGAGTATATGCAAGACTTAAAAAAGTGGGAAAGGCCTATAACTGAGAAGAAAAATGAAGTACTAAGTTTTTAAAAGCATAAAATATCAAGGTGATAAATAATTCATTAATATCATCAAAATTTCCACCCCTTTAATCTAGTAATGAAATTGCTAGTTTAAAAGAAATGAATGCATACATGGGTGTGTATAACAAACCTTGTATTTTTGTGATCCCAACTTGACTAATTTTTTTGTGATTAACCTAAAACTAAGAACATGATACAATATAAAATTAGTGCATATGATCTAAAATTAAAATTATTTTAAATTGATTGAAATTGAATGAGCAAGGTTTAGGAGTACACTTTTGTATTGATGTAACCATCTTGCCTATTAACAAGTTGATTTGAAAATTTATATCATTGTAAGGATATGGAATTAATATTAGGGCATATATAGATAAATCTATAAATTTCATATATCTAAGAAGATATATATAGAGAGATATTGGAAGACACATGCCCCCAACCTTGGAGAAAGAGTGAGTTATCACCTGGCAGTTGATAATAACTCAACCATATGACCCAATGATACTTATAATTTTGTGATGTTGGATGATAAAATAAATTCCAACATAAATAATTGGAAATATTGAGTCATTTAATCACCTTAACCATGCCAAAAGTGAACCAACTACTATATTAAATTAGCTCAATCAAGTCCAAAAAAGTCTGATCAAGGTATTGGTACATAAAAGTCCATGATATGGTAATAGTCCATAAAAGAGTTTTGAAATATAAAATGATGTGTATTTTTCAATATTATTCATAAATTACATAGATTATGCACCTTAGATATATCTCATTTTGAAATTATGTATAATAATGGTAACAATGTATAGAATTATACCACAACTATGAATCTGTATCATATAATTGTGTCTTTAGACAAATTGGAGACTATGTAAGTGTTGAGAACATGATTCCAAAGCATTCCCCCACTATGTATGAATAAATTTAAAAAAATTATATAAGTTCCAATGTTGAGAACATGTATCCAAAACATGCTCCCACTATAATCTAGAGATGCTGAATATTGAATAAGTGTGGAGAAAATGCTTCCAAAGCATGCCCCCAATGAATCTAAAATTTTTACCAGGTATGTGGAAGACATATATATATATATATATATATATATATATATATATATATATATATATATATATATATATGACATGACCCCAATAAATCTATAGTTTTAATTTGTGTGTAATCCATTCCTCTATGACATTCTCCCACTAATAGTTACCTCACCTCAAATGGATAAGATAACCATATAACTATGAATGAACCATGTAGCATATAGGAGAACATGTATAGGTAAATGTATCATTAAAGTGAAAAGGACTATGAGATCACATGAATTTATGAGATGCATGATAAATATCATGACAAAATCTATATATTAACTATATAGGCTTAATAATAAAATCAATAACACACACATAAGAGCACTCAAAATCAATTCAAAAGGCAATGGTTCAAGGGGATTTCAAATAAGGGGTGTGTTAAATGACACACAATTAAAATGATGTGATTTAGTCAGATTTACAAAAACAAAAAAAAATGACATACTCAAATGTCCATACAAAAAGCTATGGAATATTCAAATGTCAAATAAATCACACATAGGCATGTGGGTCACAAACAAGGGAGAATATTTGAATGATTGAATCACACAAGATAATAGCAAGGTAAGACACTTAAAGAACTACAGAAATGGAATCATAAGTAGATAACATAAACATGTCTAATATCCCATGGATCAATTATGTTAGCAAAAACATGAAGTTCATAGCTATCAAGTACCCTATGAAATATATAATGATGGATAAAGGCATGTGTATGTACATATGATCTCAAGCATGATAATGAAAGGTTATCATCAAACCATATAACTTATGAGTATCAATATTGAAGAATAAGATTCCCCTAATGTCCACATGACATGAGTAGAGGTAAGTCCCAACACCCAAAATAGGAATAAACCATGTATTTGTGTATCCCTATATATCGCACTTAAGTATAAGTGTGACACACATGTGTATGAATAAGTATCTGAATATGCCATCCATCAACATAAAACTAACACATAAATGCCAAATAACCAAATAAATTTATTCATAATGATTTTTTTTTGAATTTTTAAATTTTTTTAAATTTTTTAGGTATTTTTGGAATGTACAAGGTAAATATTATCCCATGATTCAATCCAATAGATAGTCATAAAGATATCCCCACTATGAACCTAGTGTAATAATTTGGTGATGCTATCAAGGAACATGTATAGGTGAAATATCTATCATTATAGTATTTTTGATGCTCTACATATGTAAAATAGGACTCTATGGTCTTGGAAAAATAGTAAGAGTAACAAGAGTAGGAGTTAATAGAACCCATCATTGAGTGCTCTATGGTTTTCTTAGAATAGTAGTAATAGGAACATGTGAAGGTGCTCTAGATATCTACATATGGTGAATAAAAGATGAATATTCTATGGATTCCACTATATGTCTCTAACGGAATGCTCTCTCAAGTATTAGCCACGAGTAAAAGGGATTGCCTTTTTCTTACCCTTTTATGGTGATTTAGCTTTATTAGGATTCATAATTAACTATCTGGGTATAAGTTTCTTTTTTTCACAAGGATCTTCATATGGAATTCTAGAAACTATAATTTCCCATTGGCATCAATGTATTTAACACACTCATTCACTTTAGAAGGTGTTTCTCAAAGTGTATGGATACAAGGTCTTCCCAATAACATATCAAAGACGCCCATGGAAGGTATAAATAAAAAGGTATTAACCACATGTCTGGGATCAACCTATAAAGGTAGGTCAATCTCACTAAGAACCATCTAGGAGGTCCCATCTAATTATCTAACTAATCTAGTAAAAGGATGAAAATCATTATGAGTATAGTCCAAGTACATAAGTAATGTCATAGTGAAAACATTATCACTTTTTCCATTATCAATCATAACATTACATAGAGGGTATTTATTAAGGTATGCTTGAATGAATAAAAAGGAAGATTAGAGTCATCATCCTTAATCTCACTATCATCAAAAGAAATAAAATATCTTTTAACCATGGAAGGTGCATGTCACATATAAGTACCAATAATAACATATAATGGGTTCCCATAATGTGATGGAGGAGGGTGTGTATTATATGCTATTTTCACTTCTGGTTCTTTCTTAAAATTGTCTCGTAAAGGATTGTTAAATACTTTCTATTTCTAGTAATCACTAAGTTGTGAACCTAATTCCTTTGGAGGATCATCAAATTAAATATTTTAGTCATCAATAAAGCCTTGGATATTGTGCTTTAAGTTAAATCATTTATTCAAAGAATGCCTTAGTACCTAATGATAATCACAATAAGCATTTTAATCATATCCTTTCAATAGAGGTCTAATCATATCAACCTCTATAGGATGAGGGAGAGATATAAGATGACACCCTATTGACCATGGGAATAATTAGGTTGGGGACTTAGGTAAATGGGATAATTATATCCTTGGTGCATGGGATAAGAAAATCCTATTAGGTTTTTTTGATAATATGTTAACTATAGTTATTATTTCCTTTTTGGGCTCATGGGGTTTTGCCTTATAACTTGGTTTGATTATAAATTTATTAGTGGATGTAGATGCAACTAGTGTGTTTGCTACATAATTTATCTTAATCAATGAATTAAAATTCATTTCATAGTCCCATACAGCATGGCATAATTCATCAAAGAATTTGAAATTATTTAAAATAATGGACTCATGTAAAGTGTCCAACAAAAATTACTTAAATATGTCTTACAACTCTTTATCTATCATAGGATTGGTCATTGTAGCTAATGTTGTCTTATATCTCAAGACATACTCATTTATAATTTCATTGTCTCCTTGTTTAATTTTTTCAATTATCACATAGGAAACCTTTTAGAAATATTAATTGAAAAGTGTGCCAAAAATTGATTTGTAATATGGTCGAATGCTTTCAGGTATTGGAGAGGTAAATCATAGAAACACATAAAATTATAGTCCTTGAGAATTATTAGGAAAAAAATTGTCAAAATTTTATCATTGGAGGCATAGTCAAGGCAGGCCACATAAAAGGATCAAAGATGTTGTTCAAGATCATCTATTCTATCATAAACTATAAAAATAGGTGCAACAAAACTAGTTGGCAATGGGTGCAATGATATATCAATTGAACGAGGGTTATGCAACACATGTTGTGAATCAATAGCGTGAGGAGATATTAAATAATTTAACTCAATATTTCAAACATTATCCTCTAAGTTATTTGTAAATTGAAGTAGTGTTTGAACTATAGACACATTAGGATTTAGATTAGAAATTTGAGTAGTCACTGAAGGGGATGTAAACATTGTTTGAGTAGTAGTACGCATTGAAATTGGTATTTCTATTGAAATAATTAGTAATTCCATGGTAGATGTAAAAATAATATTTTGGTTTTCAAGAAACAAGGTTTTAAAAACATAATCCATGCCCCCATATGAATTATTAAATGGTAATGTTCTCAAGGGGATGGTTTTTAGTATATGGTTATGACTGATAGCTCTAATAGTATGATTGATAGATGGACTTGCTAGGTCATCTATGTTTTTTACATTTTTAGTTTCTACTATGGTTCTTAAGATTTCATCAAGATATTTAGGGTTTTGATGAATATGTTCATGAAACAATGTAATTTCTTGCACTTACTTATGGTCTATTTTCTCATGTTTAGTAGTTTTATTAGACTCATGGTTTTGATTATCAAAATCTTCTTCTATGATAACCTTATCAGTATATTTTTCATTCTCAACATTGGTATCATCATGATACATAGGATTAGGTTACTCAATTTATTTAATCATATTAGGAAAAAAATGGGGAAGCTCAATGTGTTCAATAGGCACACCTCCCAATCTATGGCTACACCTAGGTTACATTTAAAATAATACATGTAGGAAAAGAAAAAGTATAACAATCTACAAGCCTAGATGACTAAAAACGCTAGAAATTAGAACTTTTTCCATTCATACGAATGGCTTCACCAAATTTTTAAACCTAAAAATATCTAAATTGGGGAGGATCTATATCTTAAAGGTGTATGTAGAAATCAAAATGCAAAATGGTGATAATTGGATCTACAATAGGCCAATTAGATGCTAGACTCAGATATAACACTTTCTAAATTTATTAAATTGAGATAAGCTAAATATAGAAAGTATAACTATGATAGATATGAAAATAACAAATAAATAATATAATTATCTTGTTATAATGCTAAAATAGTGTTGGATCTAGAATAGGTAAGAAGTAGACTAGAAGATGATTCTATAATAGTTATCATTTTCTAAATTAAGTGCTATAGCCTTAGAGAGTTGTATCAACCTGGTATGGTTGCATCTATTCTAGTGTTTATGTTTGATATAACTATCTTATACAAAATAATTACTAGAGAAGGATGCAACCATCTGGATGCTTCTTAGTTTATCTTCACCTTTAGTCTAGTGCATTCATATTTGGGTCATATGTTGTCTCTCCTCATGAAATTTCAAAATTAGAGTTATTCATCTTCATGGTGACCTTGGGAAAAAATGGGTTATTGGGATCATGTTGTCAATATGACACCAAAGACCTCTTTGTGAATGACCATTTTCTACATAGACAATACTCTAATGAGAGCCTCATATTTATGTAGTTCTTCCCTATGTTTTGGTTTGTGTATGAATCATGCATTATGTGGAAAGTAAGTAAAACAATGACTTAACTTATAACTTCAAAAATTGAGAACTTGGGCTTCTCCTTTAGTACTTTATATCTATAGATATGTTGTCCCTATCAATTATATAGAAATTGGATACAATAGGGAAGCTTTTCTTAATTGAATGCATGATATAATACTTTTGATAAG
The DNA here is from genome assembly GCA_037957365.1 of Torreya grandis. Taxonomy (NCBI): domain Eukaryota; kingdom Viridiplantae; phylum Streptophyta; class Pinopsida; order Cupressales; family Taxaceae; genus Torreya; species Torreya grandis. The sequence goes on from JARHVA010001516.1 coordinate 456,271, forward strand.
TTTCCTTGGTATCTTTAGGTCTTTTCTAGGTGAGGAATGAATGAGGATTGATCTTTTATTTATACCAATATTATTAGGAGATAATGTGAATTAAAACATTTATGCCAACCATTAAGATATATTTTATATATAAATTATATGACTTTAGGGCATTGGAAACTTGCATTGGATTATGACACCTTCATCAATGGAGGTGTCTATCCTACATGCTAGTGTCTAAGGAGTATAAAAATAGGAACATGCTCAAATTTTGTAGGGTATAAGATAAGTACATTATAAGCATTTCAAGAAAGATATAAGGCATGGGTCATCACCATAAGATTGGTCAGACTAAGAGATGTACCAATGGGCACAATTTAGAGTAGATGTGAGAATTATGGAAGAGGGAAAGGTATAAAACTGAGAGGAACAACCAAGGTCTGAGTTTTACCAAGTGTATAAGAATAAGGTATTATATATTTAATAAATATCATCTAAAAACTCTTGGTATCCAAAAATAAAAATAACAATTTATATTCAACATCACAAGGAAGATGAATAATAGGGTAAGTACATACAAGTTGAAGGTGCAAAAATACCTAATGACTGTAACCTTGGCATTTGGGATAGCCATACTCATTTAGGTTACTCCATCTCATTTAGGTTCCTAAGAAAACTAGATTTTTAATGTTATCCTCAAATCCTCACACCTTATTTTTATTAATTAATTTTTTTTATATCAAAAACATTTTTCAACATGATGAATAAATTATACCATTAATTAGAAAAATTATGGGTGTTTGGAAAACATATATATGATTTTTAGAACAAAGTCACATGTTTCCATTACTCTAATCTATTCTCTTAATTATATTCTTATATTTATTCTCATAATAATATTCTTATATATTTTATTTTTGTATATTGATAGTGTGAGTAATCCTTATATTCTAATAATGATTTATAAAATCTTGAGTTGTCTTTTATAGCTCACAAGATCTACTTAAATGTCTCTTCTTAAATATTATATGTGCTCATCATATGCTTTATAAGTAATATAAATTTACACTCCATTAACATTTTTGGTCATTTATGGGCATTGGTATTCTTTATTTTTGATTGAATAAATAAAATTTAAGGACTCCACTAAATGGCCATTTACATGGAAAATACCAGATGAAATCAATAAGGATGTTTAAATTGATGATACCATTTAAAAATAAATAAATAAAAAATTAAAGAGGATGTCTATATGATGTTCAAAATGGGGCTAGATGTATAAAAAATTTACATCTACAGGATAGATAATCTAGATGTTTCTATAATTAAGAATCAACTAGGTGATTGTATTGATGCATGATTTAATTTTGTATTTTTACTGGTAGAGTCATAAATGTTATTCAATTTAGTTTCTAGTTACTTAAGATCAACTTAATAATAAATAGAGAATGTGGTGGTTAACTCAAAATTTTTCCATTAGTTCATGATGGATGGAATTTCCCATGACTAGTTGGGGAAGGATGAACACTACTATGAAAAAATTAATGGGCCACAGGGAACCACTAGTTCCATGTACATAAGCATCCATGAGAAAAAATCATTCCCTCCACATTTCTTTATTTTTGGAATTTTGTCTTGAGAAATTTTTTCCTTGTGGTGATAGTTTTTGGATTAAATATGTTTAAAATATCTATATCTAGGCCTTAACATTACCAAACTTGTTATCAGTTGAGATGGGTGACATATATATGATAGGTAGTATGGTTTGTTACATAGGATGGATTTTGAACATTCAAGTGAAGCTAGGATGAATAGCCATGGACTTGGTAGTAAATAATTTATTTTATTTTAATATAATGTAATTATTTTTCCTTCTTAGGCTAATAGTTTATCTCACATTTGAATGCAAATTTACTATTTGATACCCCTTGTAAACCCCAAAAGTAGATTTATTTGCATTTAACTTATGTATTTTTTAATATTTCTATGATTGGGGTTTGATCTAAGGTTAATCACATAATTATGGAGTGAAATATGTGCACAATTAAGTCATATGATTGAATAAGTATGTACAAAGTGGATTTGCATGACTACACAATAAAGGATGTTACCAATGGAGTTTGATTTGAATGACATAACAAGGTACGAAATTTACTTGGGTCACATATGTACTTAGGATTTAATGTGGATAGGAATAAATGATGTGGCAGAGTAGTTGAAAGAAGGTAATTGAAGGATACGTGGTTATATAGACAACTAGTGTTGACATCAATTGACACATAGGAAAACTAAAAATAGATTTAAATAAAAATTTAGATGATATTCCTAATATATAGTTGGATAATAATATGGAGACTAAAATTAAGAACTAGAAACTCTAATTATAATTCAAGAAAAAATAATAAAGGCTAAAATTAGTGGTGGAAGTTGGACTAGTAGAGTGCCAATTACATGAGTCCCTTAGAGGGAATCATAATATGGTGATATTATTCCTTAATTGAGGCACTAGAAAGGGAGAGAGGCCTTTGAAAATGCATATAGTCTGACAATAAATTTCATCCAAGGTATAATCTAAGTATCTACCATAGTTTACCTACTTCAAGTTCTATAAAATCTACTAAAGTTAGAAGAGATAAGTAAGAATATACTTAGAAATATGACAACCTATAATCTTAAGTGTGTTTAGAAGTTTGAAATGAATCCATTATTTTAATGGTATCCTATGAAATGAAATAAATCCTTCATTTTAATGGTATCATATTATTGTAACTTTTGTGTTGTGGTGTACAATGAATGCCATCTAGTCATGTGGTCTAATTAGTTATTAATTTTAATCCCAAGGATTTTAACCATGTCAGTTTGGTATTAGAATGAGGTTGAATCCTAATATTATTTTGGTCCTAAAAAGAGTGAAAGAGTTGGTATAAATTTTAATGAGAGGTATCTATATGAATGTTGTTCTCCACTAAGAGAGAAGGGTGGGTATAAAAAAAAAGGATTTGGAAATTTTGAAAGGACACATATGTATGATTGTGAGAATAAGATTCATAAGTATGACTAGTGATAGAAAGAGGGGAAATATGCTACCCAAAAGTGTTAAATGGGACACAATGGTATAAAATATAGATGAAACGTTGGAAGAAGTATTGGATGTGTTATGAATCATGTAGACTCAACTATATATCGTAGAGGAATATAGGAAATGTGGTTTCATATAAAGAAATGAGCTAGGTGATATCTGTTGACCCAATTTTGCCCCTCAGGCAAAATCTCGGTCACCTCCTACACCTGCTTCGCAGGCCCAGTCATTTCAGGTTGCAAGGTCCACTTTCAGGTTTTGACAGCGCCGTTGCAGAGAATAGGCAGCGAAGGACAGAGTCTTCAGACGTCCGCAAGAGAAGAAGGGGAAAAAATGGAGTGTTCGACACTTAGTCAAAAAAGAGGCAGAAAAAATGCAGAGGGCGGCAAATTCGCCGCCCACTACAAGGGCAGGTAAAATGAGCCCGTCTACGAAGAAAATGCAGAGGGCGGCAAATTCGCCGCCCACAACACAAAGAAAAGCAAAGACATCAGCCGACGTCAGCAATACTACCATCGTCGGCACCTTACAGAGACTGACGTCGGCAGAACCGCCGACGTCGGCAGCACAAAGGCAAGCACAAAAACCAAAAAAGCCCGCCCTATGGCGGCGAATCAAAAAAGCCCGCCCATGGCGGCAAGTTGAAAAAACCTGCCCTAAGGCGGTGAAATGGAAAACGCCGCCCCATGGCGGGGAAAGAGAAATTACCACGCAGAGTACAACTCTACCGATGTCGGCAGCTTACTGTAACCGACGTCGGCAAGATTGCCGCCGTCGGCAGCTTATCAGCCGACGTTGGTAGGTATTCCTACATGAAGTTCATGCAAAGGGTGGCAAAATCACCGCCCACTACAAGGGTGGCAAAATTCCCCTACAGTGCACAATAAAAAACCTGCCCAGCCGCCAGAGGAGAAGACCAGCACGCAAAATGAGGCAACAAGCATGGTCTTGGCAGACTTGTGACGTCATCAATAGTGTTTTTCATGCTTTTCAATGAGACTTCTCTTGGCTCTTCTACTATAAATACAAGGACTTAGTCATTTTCTAGGGATCTTCCTGACTTTTGTAAAGAGCACTGCTTTGCAAATTTCCCACCTGAATCAATAAAAATACAGTTTTTACCTCCATCTTGGATTGATTTGCTGTGTATGCCCTGAGTACCATCTGTGTTTAGTCATTATCTTCCATGCTTTCACAGGTAATACCAACAGACCAGCTATCTACAGGGACCGGTTCTACAGCTGAAAGGAGAAGAGCAATACTTGAGAAGGACAGAACAGAGTAAGTTGCTTGCAAGTGTGCATTCCACAGCACCTCGGTAAACCTCTGTGACGTATTTTCCATTATAGCCTCCCCCTTTGTCTTAGCAGCCTGATCCCTCTACCAAATGTGTAGAGTATACTTGCATTTCCCCTGATTCTGAGAGTGGATCTGGAAGGTCACTCATGTTTTTGGTGTATCACCTCCTTTAGAGTAGGCTGTTTGTTTTCAAGCTTTTCTCTTTCTCTTTTCACCCCCCCTAAGTGTATACCTATATATCTATATTTTGCATTACCTGAAACAAACAAGATACATCAGAGGGAACTAGCCCATATCTAGAGACTCTCCTCTCCTATTTCGCCGTCCCACAGGCGAGAGAGGGGTTTCCATGTTGCGGGGAGAGGGCAGGAATCCGTGTTCCTGCCATTGGGTGCACTTTCCAGCATCAACAGTTCTGGCACGCCCGGTGGGACTGCAATTTTATCAAAGTTTCTAACACAGTAGTATTTCAGGATTGATGTTGGTCCTGCTACAGTGATTTTCAAAGATTTCCAGCATCTGGCGACTCCACTGGTAAGAGCTCAGTTCTTTTTTTTAAGACCAGTTACTTAACTTCTATGCCAAAAGTTACCACCAGGTCAGCTTCAAGAAGGGTCCCCTTTGAGTTCGTTGAACTACCTTTAAACTCTGCTAAAAGACTCAGGTTTGGAAGAACTCGCCCTTATCCACTGATAAATCCTCCTAGACCTGTTGCTAGAAACACCAACCCAGCTCAGCCACAAATACAACCTGTTCCAGCCATGGCCTTGCCTTTTGCAGCTTTTCGTGGTGAAAGCCCTTTAAACCTCCCACGCTATGATCCGATCCCCAGAACAGCTCTAAAAAATGTGCCTTTTTTTTATGGAGTGGGACCTAATACAGTTGTTGAGCATATAAAAAATATTGCCAACCTTTGCAATATTCATAATATAACAGAAGAAAATATTGCCATCAGACTGTTAGCCTTGTCTCTGAAAGGGAAAGCTCTCGACTGGTACGGCACCTTGCCTGTGAATTCCATACATTCTTGGAACGAATTGGGCACTCGTTTAACTAATTGTTTTGGGGAAAAAAGTGATGGCCTCTCTCTTGCTGAGCAGCTGACAACTATAAAAAGAGCTCCGCATGAATATATGCAGGACTTCAATACGTGGTTTCAAAAGACTTGGGATAGAATTCCCATTCTGGTAAGGCTGACCCCCAGCTACGCTTTCTTGTACTATCTAAAAGCATTAAATAGTGACATTGCTATGATGATTCAATCTATGGGGGGACACATACTGCCAGCTACATATGACATAGCCATTGTGGCCGAAAATTGCTTGATTCAAGCTGGGAAAATCGCCCCTATACCTCACATGCCACTTTTCCCAGAACCGCTGCCCCCAATTCAAGCAGTCTCTCCTACAATTTCCCCCCTACATGTCATTGAGAAGCCAACTGCTGTTCCATCCAATGAATCAAGTGAAGTTAAAGGCCTGTTGCAGAGCATGTCAAATGAACTTGTTGCCCTTAAAAGGCAGCAAGCTCAAAGCCACAAGCCAAACCAGGGTTATCAAAATTATGGCCATGCCCCTAGACCCCCCTTTCAAAATTATAACCAAGGTCAGGGGCAGCTCACTACAACTAGGCCTTATCAAAATTATAACTCAGGCCCTCCTTCGTCATCTAAAGCCATGGTACCTACACAGAACAATCTAGTGCAGGAGCAGCCAGGTTGTTCAAACATGGGACAAGGTCAAGAGCAAGCTGTCCACCCGAATGACATGATGAATTTTTTCTAGAATTCAGAAAATCAGGGTGCTGATTTTTCTCAATTTTTTGAGTTCCCAGCTCAAACCAGCACAAGCAACAATCAGACTCAGTCGGATTCTACCCTGATAAATCATGAAGAGGGCGAGCTCTGTACAATTAATCATGGGGGCACTGCAGGCAATCATGCTGATTGCGTTGCGGCCAATACGAGATTTAAAAGAAGAGCAGTTGGAGAAGTGCAGGCTTCCCCTCGGGCAGTAGCGAATCCTCCACCACACCCTTTTCAAAAGGCCCCAATTTCTGGTGAACCATCTGTACCCCCAGCTCCTCAGTCTAAAGCTCCAGCCGGGATCAGCCCAAAGGAAAACGCGAAAGGAGTCAGTCCCCAAGTTAATATAGTTGATCAAATGAAGAAATTGCATGTGAGCATTTCTTTATGGGATTCATTGTCTCTTCCGGGACAAAAGGAGGTATTGAAGAAAGAATTGCATGAGCTAGATCGCCAGGCCATCCCAACAGACACTAATAACGTCCTAATGATGAATGGGCAGCCTTCTGCTCCAGGTCAGGTAAGGAAAGAAGAAAAGGCTCCCCCTTTTTATGTATCTTTGATCATAGGAGATTTCTTAGTACATAATTGCATAATTGATAGCGGGGCCAGCACTTCAGTAATGCCTAAATGCATTGCTTATAAGATGGGGTTAAAGTACGAAGCAATGAACAAAGGAGTCTTGCAACTAGATGGGACACCCGCAAAGACAGTCGGAGTCCTGAAAGGATTGAGTTTAACATTGCATGCCTGCCCGACATTCTCAATCCCTCAAGATATAGTGGTAGTAGACGTTCCTCCATATTTTGCAATCTGTTTGTCTAGGGACTTTACGTCCAAGATAGGTGGTTATCTAGCAGCAAATTGGTCATACCTGGTTTTTAGAACCAAGTATGGGACCAAAGTGAAAATTGAATCCGAGCCACTCTATAAGGACCACCTAGAGTCCTATTCACCCAAGACAGCGAATGTCAGTTATACTATCATTGATCCAGAAGACTCTCAAACAGACAAGTCCTCATCTTCTGCTCTTGAAGGAGTCGCAGATCTACTCTTGGATGAGTGGGGAAGCGATAACTTTGAACATGATCCTTATAAGTTTATTGAGGAGGCAGACCTTGGCGTCTATTGCTTGCATGAAGAGAGTGCCGTCATGCCCAATATAATGAAGGAAAACAAAGAAGATCTTGGCCTATGGCAGCTATATTTTGACGGTTCCAGAAGCAAACTGGGCGCTGGTGGTGGGGTAATGTTAGTCTCCCCTTCTAAAGAAAGGTACTTTTCAGCTTTTCATTTCCATTTCTCTTGCACATGTAACGTTGCAGAATATGAGTCTTTGATTCACGGACTTGAGTGGGCAAGAAAGAGAGGGATCAAAAAATTGCAAATCCTGGGGGACAGTGAACTAATAGTGAACCAAATCAGAGGCCTGAACCTGACCAAGAACTCCTTACTGAAATCTTACAAGCACAGAGTCTGGGACTTGATGGAGGATTTCCTTGCTCTTAACATTACCTCTATCCCCAGGGAATAGAATAAGCAGGCTGACAGATTGGCAGCTATTGGTGCCCAATTTGATGTTTCAAAAGAGATAAGCAGGGGTTGTAGTTCACGCCATTTAAAAGTGGTGGTCCGGCCTTCAATTCCAGACAATGTTACAAATTGGCAGGTCTTCGAAAGTGACCAACAGATAGCCCTTTTCCTAAAGAAGGAAGCTGAATTTGCGGTCCACAATCAGGCAAAATTGCAGCAGCAATATGGAAATCAAATTGTTCAATTAAAGAACAATAAACTCCCTAAGGGTCTAATCACACTTGAAAGTATTTTCAACGGAGAGGACCAACTAAGAGATGACAAAGCATGCATCACTACCAAAGAGGAGAATTATGAAAAAGTGGAAATCTTCAAGGATAAGTTGCTGGTGCTTGGCAAGGTCTGCACGTTTCAAGAAAGACAAGCTTTCATTCTGCTGTGCCAGGAGTTCGCTGATATTTTTGCCTAGAATTATAGCGACTTGAAAGGCTTCGATCCAAGGCTCGCCCAACACACCATTGAATTAGATGAAGGCGCAAAACCAGTCACACAAAAGCAGAGACCTGTTAACCCGATGGTTGAGCTTCTTATGCAGAAAGAATTGGCCAAGTTGATTGAGTCCGGCATTATATTTCCGATCAAACATTCCTCATGGTTGGCTAATTTGGTTCTAGTTAGAAAGAAAAATGGGGAGATCAGGCTGTGTGTCGACTTTAGAGACCTTAATAAAGTCTCTTTAAAAGATCATTATCCCCTTCCAAACATGGAGCAGATTCTCCAAAAGGTAATTGGTTCCAAACGCTTCTCCCTCCTGGATGGCTATTCGGGATATAATCAGATTCTGGTGTGTGACTGTGACCAATACAAAACAGCTTTCACCACTAAATGGGGAACGTTCGCCTACCAGAAGATGCCTTTTGGGCTATCAAATGTTGGTGCTACTTTCCAGCAAGCCATGGACATGGCTTTCAGTGGTTTGATAAATAGGAACGTGCTGGTGTACCTCGATGATATAACGGTTTTCTCCAAAGAGGCAGGACATCATATGAAGCACCTCAGGGAGATTTTTGAGAGGTGCAGGGAATTTGGCATCTCTCTAAATCCAAAGAAATGTGTATTTGCGATTCATGAGGGGAAACTTCTTGGCCACATTGTGTCCAAGGAAGGTTTGTCTATTGACCCAGAGAGAGTCTGCTCCATTCTGGAGATGTCCCTACCAAAGCACAAGAAAGGCCTACAGAGTTTCTTTGGCCGAATAAATTTCATTCGGAGGTTCATTTCAAACTTTGCTGAAATAGTTAAAACCCTAACCTCCTTGCTAAAGAAGGGTGAAGAATTCAAATGGACAATGCCAAGAAAGGATAGCTTTGAAGCTATCAAACAGGCTTTGACCCAGGCTCCCGCTCTGATCAGCCCCGACTTCAATAAAGACCTCAATCTCTATACCTTCAGTAACGGAGAAGTAATATCTGCCATGCTTACCCAAGTAAACAGTGATGACCTTGAGCAACCACTCGCCTTTTTCAGCCAAGGGTTAGAGGACTTCAAAACCAGGTACACCTATGTAGAGAAGCAAGTCTTGGCAGTAGTGCGCATCCTGAAGAAATTCAGATATATGTTGTCGAACAGCAGGATCCATCTCATGGTTCCACATCCTGGCGTCAAGGATTTCTTGACCAATCGAGACTTAAACGAGAAAAGAGCGGGATGGATCACCAAGGTAATGGAGTACGACATAGACATCAAAATCACCAAGTTGGTTAGAGGAAGGGGCCTGTGTGAACAGCTAGCCACAGATTTGAGACAAAGGGGTGAAGACAGCTTGCTGATCCATGATGCAGCCACTGCAGAAGAACCAGCTATCGTAAGAGATTGGACACTGGACATGAGGCATTTCCTTCTTACGGGTGAATGTCCACAGGGTCTCGATAGGGCCAGAAGAAGGTATTTTAAACTTCAGTCCCTTCCCTATGTTTTGATTGACAGAGTATTATTTAGGAAGGATCTCTCTGGGGTTCTCTTGAGATGCATTGACTCCAGTCAGGCTGACAAGGTATTGGTTGAGTTTCACAATGGGCCAGCAGGTGGCCATTTCGCCCCTAAGACCACAGCAGCAAAAATAATGAGAGCTGGCTATTTCTGGCCCACTCTCTTCAAGGATACCCATGCCTGGGTAAGGAAGTGTCAGAAGTGTGCACTCTTTGACGGAAAGCAGCGATTGGCTGCCATGCCCCTACAGCCCATTCAAGTTGAGCAACCATTCATGCAGTGGGGCCTGGATTTCATAGGGATGATCAACCCTCCCTCTAGCGTAGGACACAAGTGGGTCCTGACTGCTACGGATTATTTCACCAGGTGGGTAGAAGCCATTGCTTTGAAGGAAGCAAATGAGAGCGCAGTCTTGGATTTCTATGAGGACTTAGTGACATGTTTTGGGGTCCCAGCCACTATAATCTCAGATAATGCCTTGGCTTTTTTGGGAACCAAAACTAGTGAATGGGCACTAAGGTATGGTATATACCTCAGCACTTCGTCAAATTACTACCCGCAGGGGACTGGACTGGCTGAGTCTAGTAACAAAAATTTGATCAAGATTATAAAGAGGACCATGGAAGAAAATCAGAAAACTTGGCATGCCAAGTTGAAAACAGCTCTATGGGCCGATCGAATCACTCCGAAAAGATCAATCGAAAATTCTCCATATACGCTTGTGTATGGAAGGGAAGCAAGGCTTCCTATCTCACTCGAATTGCCAGCGCTGGACCTCACACATCAGCTGCAGCTAGAAGAAGGAAGCAGCATGGAGGTCAGATTATGTGAACTAATGGAGCTCTAGGAGGTAAGGAACCAGGCCATGGTCTCTATGATCAGTCGCCAGCATCAGGTGAAAAGGCATTTCGACAAGAAGTCTTCGTCAAAGAGTTTTGTCAAAGGAGACATTGTCTTAAAATGGGAGGAAGATAGAGCTAAGCCTGGAAAACATGCAAAATTTGATGCCCTCTGGAGCAGTCCTTACATAATTACTCAGTGCAAGCAGCATAATGCGTTCCAGCTCTCCAAGTTGGACGGCGAAGAATTGCGTATCCCAGTCAATGGGATACACCTGAAGCATTGTCACTGAATTTTTGGTTCTGCTGTACATAGTTTCCCTTGTTTTCTTCCCTGTTTTCCCTAAGTGCAGTTTGCACAGTTAGTTGTTTTTAGTCTTGTGTGTTTCCCTTGGCAGTGGGGGTAAATTCTGTATTTTTGATTTTGGAATCTTCAAAGTTGTTGTGAACTCCCTTCAAAGTCACCATCCGACTCCGCACCCAATGGATATGTAAGGCAACTAGGTTCTAAACATAGCAGGCACGCTTCCCCCATGAGTCGCCAATTTGTTGACCCAATTTTGCCCCTCAGGCAAAATCTCGGTCACCTCCTACACCTGCTTCGCAGGCCCAGTCATTTCAGGTTGCAAGGTCCACTTTCAGGTTTTGATAGCGCCGTTGCAGAGAATAGGCAACGAAGGACAGAGTCTTCAGATGTCTGCAAGAGAAGAAGGGGGAAAAAAGGAGTGTTCGACACTTAGTCAAAAAAGAGGCAGAAAAAATGCAAAGGGCGGCAAATTCGCCGCCCACTACGAGGGTGGGTAAAATGAGCTCGTCTATGAAGAAAATGTAGAGGGCGGCAAATTCACCACCCACAACACAAAGAAAAGCAAAGACATCGGCCGACGTCGGCAATACTGCCATCGTCGGCACCTTACAGAGACCGACGTCGGCAGAACCGCTGACGTCGGCAGCACAAAGGTAGGCACAAAAACCAAAAAAGCCCGCCCTATGGTGGCGAATCGAAAAATCCCGCCCATGGCGGCAAGTTGAAAAAACTTGCCCTAAGGTGGTGAAATGGAAAACCCCACCCCATGGCGGGGAAAGAGAAATTGCCGCACAGAGTACAACTCTACCGACGTTGGCAGCTTACTGTAACCGACGTCGGCAAGATTGCCGCCGTCGGCAGCTTATCGATCGACGTCGGTAGGTATTCCTACATGAAGTTCATGCAAAGGGCGGCAAAATCGCCACCCACTACAAAGGCGGCAAAATTCCCCTGCAGTGCACAAGAAAAAACCCGCCCAGCTGCCAGAGGAGAAGACCAGCACGTAAAATGAGGCAACAAGCATGGTCTTGGCAGACTTGTGACATCATCAATAGTGTTTTTCATGCTTTTCAATGAGACTTCTCTTGGCTCTTCTGCTATAAATACAAGGACTTAGTCATTTTCTAGGGATCTTCCTGACTTTTGTAAAGAGCACTGCTCTGCAAATTTCCCACCTGAATCAATAAAAATACAATTTTTACCTCCATCTTGGATTGATTTGCTGTGTATGCCCTGAGTACCATCTGTGTTTAGTCATTATCTTCCATGCTTTCACAGGTAATACCAACAGACCAGCTATCTATAGGGACCGGTTCTACAGCTGAAAGGAGAAGAGCAATACTTGAGAAGGACAGAACAGAGTAAGTTGCTTGCAAGTGTGCATTCCATAGCACCTCGGTAAACCTCTGTGACGTATTTTCCATTATAGCCTCCCCCTTTGTCTTAGCAGCCTGATCCCTCTACCAAATGTGTAGAGTATACTTGCATTTCCCCTGATTCTGAGAGTGGATCTGGAAGGTCACTCATGTTTTTGGTGTATCACCTCCTTTAGAGTAGGTTGTTTGTTTTCAAGATTTTCTCTTTCTCTTTTCACCCCCCCCCCCAAGTGTATACCTATATATCTATATTTTGCATTACCTGAAACAAACAAGATACATCAGAGGGAACTAGCCCATATCTAGAGACTCTCCTCTCCTGTTTCGCCGTCCCACAGGTGAGAGAGGGGTTTCCATGTTGCGGGGAGAGGGAAGGAATCCGTGTTCCTGCCGCTGGGTGCACTTTCCAGCGTCAACAATATCGAGGAGGAAAAACATGTATGAGGTGTCATAAGAGAGATTGAGTTTGATGAGGCACAACTAGATGCATGTGAGGGAAAACTACTAAAGGATATTTCATGAATTGGTATATGCACGAAGGTGTGCATGCCATGTTTTTTAGTGTCATTGAATGTAGAAGAGGTCATCAACTAGATTATAGACATGGATGAGTATTTTTAGTATAAAGAGGTGAAAGACCCACAACATGTGAAGGTGGCATATAAAAAATGGAAAGATCATTCAAGGTTATGGTGGAAAGAAGTATAAAATGAGATGTGAAGGAGAAGCAAGTAAAAGATAACCCGATGGGACTGGATGGTTACAAAGAAGAAGATATTTTTTTCCTAGAGATTACCAAATGAAACTCCTAAATAGGTTTTATAATCTATGACAGAAGGACTAGAGTGTCAGGGGATACATTTAGGATTTATATAAATTCACCTTTAGGTTGGGATACAATGAAGTTGACCAAGGTAAGGTTGTAAAGTAATTGAATAGATTACAACTTGAGATCTAAGAAGACCTAAGACTAAATCAGATCTAGAAATTGGAAGAGGACTATTAGTTTGCATGAAAGGCTAAGTATTTTTTTATGTAGATAATAGGGTAACACACATAAGAATGGAATTTTGTGAAATGAGTTAGAGGTAAAGTAGGGGGAACATGTAAATACATGGAGGAAGAAACACAACACACAATACACACACATAATAATGTGGTAAAATACACATGGATGAGTAATATAATGTGTGAGAAATCATAATTTACTCATCAAAGGTAAGAGGAAGGTATGCTTAAGGGTGAGAAATGGGATTTCTTAGAAAATTTTTCAAGTGTTTACAGTCTAGGCATAAAGCATTTGAATACCTACAAGTGCAAAATGAAGGAAGAAAGAGGACATATGTAGGTGCACATGTTGCATATGAGAAGAAAATTTTAGTTGGAGTTATTGGACAATTAGAGGAATATGATCATGGAGAAAACCTAGTGATGAATAGGATATTGTTGAAACTACCAAAGAAGAAACATGAACCTTCATAAAGAATAAACCTATTTTGAAGTATGTCCAAGTCAAAAGTGGAGTTTAATAAGGTTATTATGGATAATGGTAGCATAAAAATCCTAGTTTCATGTGAAATGGTGGATAAATTCTATTTTTATAAGGAAAAATAGCCAAATCCATACAAGATTTCATGTCTACATAAGACCCAATAGGTGTTAGTGAACAAGAGCTATCTTGTGAATTTTCACATATGTCGGTACTAGGATGAGGTATAGTGTTAAGTGATGCCAATGGATGTCTAATCATTTTATCTCTTGGAGGCCTTGGAAATATAATGTAAGAGTCATGCATGATGGGAGAGTGAACACTATTTGTTTTGAGAAAGATGGATGAAAGTTTAAGCTAAGTCTAATGGAGAACAAGGAGGAAGAAAAGGTGCACAATGACATATACACAATAAAATTTATGGTGTCATGAAATAAATTCTTGAGGGATATTGGAAGGGATAGGGTATGATTTTCACTTACACCCAAAACAACATAAAAGGTGTGCACAAAGGTGGAAAGAGGAGAGTGGGCCATTTATGTGTGAAGTGTAGGAGCTATTATACGAGTTCATAGATATAGTTTTGAATGACATGTCAAAAATATTTCTACTAATATGAATTATCAACCAACACATGGATGTGATCCATGGAGTGAGTTTACTGAACAAGGCATCACATAGGATGATACCTTAGGAAAATGAGGATATGTAGAGATAAGTGCACAAATTTTTGGATAGGGGATTAAATTAAAAAAAATTGAGCCTATGTGCAATACCTGTAGTAGTGATGCTAAAGAAAGATGGATAATAACACGTGCATAGAATCAATATCCATTAAAAAGATCAATATCTAGTACAAGTTTCCATTTCCGTGCATGGATGATCATATGGACTACCCGAGTGGTGCAATATATTAAAAAGAATGGATCTAAAGAGTGTGTTATGCCTATTTTATATACCCCCTATTTTATTTCAAAATCTTACTTGCTACCATAGAGATGACCTTGTCATGAAATCTAAAATAGTCTCGGGGACCCTATTTATTGATAGTATTCTTAGATGCATCTTTGATTATGAAATAATAATTATTAAGTGATGAGTTTTATAGATGAGTGTTTTCAAAAAGCATGATGGATCAATGAATAAAATATGCATATATATTTATGTGTGTCATATATTTTGACGATTTAGTTCATTTCACTTTGAGGTAGTTCCAATTGGAAAATGGATTATCAGTTTTGATAGATTTTCAATGGTCTTTGATTTTCATAGTTGATTTGAGTCGTGATTCAGAATAGATAATGTTGATGTGACATTTTGAAAAACATTTCAATTGAAATATTATTACATTTATAAGTTGTTTTGAAGGTATCAATTTGATTTATGGCTTAATTTCATTCATTATTGATGTTAGGATGGATATTTCAAGTACTAATGTGCTTAAGTTGATTGGTGATGTTATCATCCAATTATATATAGATTGAATCCTTATTATATTATCCAATGATATAGTGATTTTATTGTTGATACACATGGTTTGATCATGATTCTCATGATTTAAAATTTTGAAAGATCTATTCTATATTGTGAGTCTTTGTCTTTGAAAAACTTTATCAATTGTTAAAAGTCTACAAACATAATTTTTGAAAGCATGGAGGATATTTTGTATCTATGCTCATAAAAGTTTCCAAGGATTAAAACCCTAATTTTATGTCTTAGATCACATACTTAAAGTCTCAACATAGTTCAAAAAATAATCATGATATACATGGATTAATTTAAATCATGGTGCTAGCGAACATATAATGGGTATCATGAAGTTTGTTTTCCTAAGCCTTAAGGTCTTTAGTTTGATCACAAACATATTTAATGCATCATTAATTTCGATGAGTTGGTATTTAGCTGGATTTTTGATCCATTATGGTGATGTGAGTTGGCATGAGAATTTAATATAAATATATGGTCTCAAAGTTTTAAGATAGGCAAATAGATTTGGTGGTAGTTAAATTAATGTCAATAGTTTTTTTTCCTTAAAACATGGTAATTAGTTGATGATATAGTGTAAAGAGATAGTTGTGGTTAGTTTTGTGAATGTTGATAAGTGAATCAGTGGGATTACTAAACATACAGTTAGTAAATGCAAACCAATGTAAACATAACACGTCATGTAGTTAGTTATGGACCCAGGTTGGTGGATATAACTTGTAAATTCTTGGTTTTTGGTTCATTTCTCACAAGCTTCTCATGGAAGTAGAGCTCTGGTTCATCTAAATTTTGAGTCTAAAGTAAAATGGTTCTTAGATATTTTTCATTAGAAAGATTTTGGGAGTATTACCAAGTATGTCTATGTAAGTTTTGATCAGTGTTCTTTGAAAATATCATAGTGATGAATAAGAAGCTTGAAGTAAATAGGAAAGTTTTGGTTGTTTTCTAGTCTGCATGATAAATATAAACTCTGAGCATTTATATTGAATAGTTTGAGGAAATATGAGAGATGGTTTAAAGCTTTTGGAAACTTTCCTACATGCAGATGTTTTAAGAGTTATGATGATTTATTTTAATTCTTGCACAATTTTATTTTCCATGATTGAAATAAGTTTTGGGTTGTCCATGTTTTGAATATTTGGATAAAATAGAGTTAATATTTTCTATTATCATCGGCACATATACAAATTTCTCCTTCTTGTTTTGTTTATTTTTGTTCAAAAGAATTTATAAAGGTTGCACCTCATGCATGTTCAAATTTTGTCTTTGATATATCATGGGTTAATGGAAGAATAAATATATCTATTTTGAAACTGAGTTTTGAAAATGGTGAAGAAAAGACAGAAAATCTTTTAGCCTAGTTGCATGAGATGTATTGAATATTTTGGTTATTTTATTAAGCTATTCAAGGTTTCTTCACTATAGTGAAGGATTAGATGATATTTGAAATAAGGATGAAAGGATCTGTGTAATGTTTCTATGATTGTTTTTATGTGAATTTATATTCTTATTTACAACCATTTTTCTGGTAGAAAGACATAATGCATATCTTAGACGTTATTTTCTAGTTCTATATGGTATTTTGATCAGTATGCAAGACATTTACTTGTAATATATAGAAAAGGTTGAAATGTTTGGGTTTCTTACATACAATGAAAATGGCTCTCAAATATATTTGTTTCATAGATTTAATTCCTTCTTATCTTGGCAAAATCACTTGCATACATAGTTTGGGATCATTTCAACAAATAGATTCATTGTCTTGACTATTGTGGGTATTTTTAAATAATATAACATTAAGGATTTATATGCATGAAAAATATTGAATAAATTATAAGATACAATTTTTTTTGGGTTTTGTGGTGTAACACGAATTAGGTTTTTATCCTAAGTATATGATGTTTGGTTTTTGAAGGGTTTTGCATGCATACAATCATATGCATCAAACAAATTTTGGATTCATGCATATGTTTGGTTGAGGAATATTTGGGTTTGTGAAATATTGAGGATGTTTTTAGTCTTAATTTGGTTATTTGTTATGGATTTGGTATTTTATGGAGAGATAAAAAAACTTGGGGTTAGTTTCAGTCTTAATGGTTTGGATTCATAGTTAAAGTCTTAAAACAATTTTGTGGATTTTAAATAGTTTCAATCGGTTATTTTGTGAATGATGTGCCAAGAAGCAATATATATGTATTATATTAGAGTTTTGATTTTTTATCTAGCTTACGGTTATAAATGTGATTTTGAGATTTTAGCATAAATGAGATTTACATTAAAACTTCACCTTAATATTGAAGTTTTAAGTTTTTATTTGAAAATGGACATTGAGTTTAAGATTATTTGATGCTTTTGAAATTATATTAGAATCTTATATTGAAATAATATTGGCATTAGACAATATGGATAAGATCATTTTGGCAAGTTCTTGGATGTATTTGGTTTCATTTGAACTATTCAAAATAGATTTTTATTCCATGTGATGAATTTTAGTTTAAGTTTTAGTTTCAATTTTTTGAAGATATAAGAGCTTTTAGTTTTGATTCTTTGAATAGTTTATTGATTCTTAGTTTTAAATTCAATTTATTCTATATTTGATTCATTATGTTTGCATGGGACCAACCAGGTTCAATAAGGAGAAATGATAACAGGGGATGGGGGCAGAGTTCTAACATTGATACAAACAAACCCATCATAGGTTTTCATAGGGATGGTTTTCATGCAAAAAACTTTGACCCTAGATTTCATATAGGAACCAAAATGTCAATTTATTTTGATGCTTCTAATCCTGAGTTTTGGGACATTCTAAATAATTTGCCTATTAATCCAGCCAATAAGGGTCATAGAGGTGATAGAGCTTTCTTTGGACAAAGGTTTAGAGCTTGTACACCTTCCTAAAGTAGTTCATCTCACCGTTTAGAACATAATCCATAACACTTGATTCTAAAACCCCCTAATATTGAAAGAATTGAACCAATTATTGATCCTTTATTTAGAAACTAATCCACATAGATAGAAATAAAAACTACCCATGCTAATGATCTTAAGAACATGGCCATTCCTTCTGATGCATCTTCCCCTTACCATATATATCCTACTAGAAAATGTAGGACATTGAATCTAGTTGGTGCCCATAGTGAGCCTCTCTTCAGATTTGAAAGGTTGAATCTAGAAGTCCAAGGGTATGCTGGTAGAGGAAGACAATTAATATTTCACCTTCCACTATTGAAAGTCAATTTGAGCCAGACACACCAAAGGAGTCATAATGTTGAATAAAATCAAGTTGGAGATTGATGATAGAACCACAGATTCAATGATGAGATTAGTGTCATTTTCTACTACTGAGATGGAATACAATGTTTGTCTTCATGAAAAAGACAAGCATGTGATTGAAGTGTTATCTGATTTAGAGGATTATTGGATATCTAAAGGATAAATTTTGTTTTAGTGCTAAACTTTTTCATGGTAGAACTTGATATTTTAGTTTGAAACTATGAATTTTAGACTTTCATAAATTTTGAAAATATAGTAATTTTGGAGTTCTTAAGTAACTTTAATATGCATTATGGATTAATATGAATATGATTTATCAATTTTTGACTTATTTATTTTATGATTAAAATGTGTATTCTATTTTATTATTAATTAATATGGGTCCCCACCTGTTAATATTAGTACCCCTGGTCTATATTTAATAACTTGATCAATTAAGACTTTAAATCTTAATTAAATATGTTCTTAACCAATTATAGTTTATAATTAATTAAATTCATTAAAAGTTAATTTTTTAATATAAATTAATAACTAATTAAAGTTAGTTATAACTATTTACAACCAAGTTTGAAGGTATAATAAGAGATCAAGGACTCATTTGAAAATAGAAAAATAATAAGTATTGAGGACTTAGACATTTTCTGAAGTCAATCATTCATCTCTCTTCTTTCTATGCAACTTATTTGAGATAGTACAACTTTTGTAGATAGACCCAATGGTACTTTATCTAATGTGGAGTAATTTATTATGTAACACATGTATATCTAGCTTTATTTATCATTTAGTATGGATTATCTAAAATTTTCTAAGATTAACATGTTTTGATGATTTCTATTTGTAGTCCTATGCATAGATTCCAAGTATTTAGCTTGAATAATGATGAAAATTTCACTATTTTGCAACACTTTAGTGATCTATTTTGATTGTAAAGTTATCATTCAAGTTTTTGTAAAGGAAGAACATTGGTTTTCTCAATAAAATTATCTTTTCCTGCTAAGAGTACTCTCCTTTTGAGACTTGCATACTCTTTTATAATTTATTTGACTTTAACTTTGATATAATTAAATCTTTCAAATTTCTTCTATATTTGATTTTTATTTCTAATTTAGGTTATCTTCTTAATTTTAGTTTTTAATAATTATTTTATTTATATTTTAATTAGTTTCTTATTTAGATTTTGTTCTTTCTTTTTTTAAATATTGATTAAATCTTCTTAGATTACAATTTTCTTATGTTTATTTAGATTTTAGAATCTTTATGTTTTTAGACTTAATCTTTTGAGTTCATTTTATTTTATGTTTTATAGATTATTTATTTGATAGTTTAATTCATTGTTTATTTCTATTTGAGTTTAAATTTAATGTTGTTTGGTCTTTGTATTTATTTAATCCTTTAATTGAATAGTTGTATTGATTAGATTTTACACGTAGTTTTTTATTAATAATCTTTTATGTTCTTTTAAATTTAGTCATTTGATAAGCATTTCATAGATTAACACTTGTTAGTCCCTTTCATTTATTTTTGGAATTTATTTTAATTAGTTTCTAGTTTTGTTCAAGTCTGTAAATTAATAGATTTTATTTATTTAGATTTAGATTGATAGTAGTTTCATTGCTGTTAATTATTTTCTATTAGATTTGGTTTTAGTTTGGTTTGATGTTTTAATCTTTTCCCTTTTAATTAGTTAGTCCTTATAGCATTAGTAGTTTGTTTTCTTAATAGGTTGTTGTCTTTCTCTTTCAAGTTCATGTCTTGTTTGGATTATTTGCTTTGTTATTATCTTTTATCTAAGTTTAGTTGTGTTCTTTTCTTAGCTTCCTTTAGTTTGTTTATTATTTCACTCTTTTGCTTAAGTTATTGAATGTATTATCTCTCTTTATCTTCTTTTTTTGTTATCTTCTAGAATCAATTGGAGAATATTACAACATGTGAAATATCATTGAAAATATGAATACTTACTAAATCAAAGTTCTATTCTTCAAGAGACTATCTAACTCATAGGTTTTATTTTTTAGATAGAATAGATTGTAGATTCTTATCTTAACTGATTCATGATTTGATAAATGGATTTTTGATTGTTATAATGAAATAAATTGCTTTGATAACTTATTGATTATTTCTTAGAACTTATAATAAAACCCCCTCGCATCTTTAAGATCTTAGATAAAACTTTAAAACCCCATGATTAGACGAGTATGATTCCAACTTGACCTTCATGATAGGTGAAAGGGTTGATTCATTAATGGTATAATTTACATCATCAAAAAATTGACTACCACTGGATCTAAATCAAAGAAGGTGATGATTGTAAAATAGCCTTTGAGATAAATGAAGGATTATATTAGTGTACATTAGTTCTATATGGGTTGAAAAATTCACCATTCATGTTCATTGGGTTGATGAACAAAGTGTTGAAGACATTTTTTGGAAATTATACATCATCTTATATGTTGATGATATTCTAGTGTTCAATAAGATGGAGGAACACCTAATACATCTTTGAAATGTGTTAAAAATATTATGAAATGATAAGTTGTTAATTAGTGAAAATATGTGTAGTTTATTGAAGGTATATTTTGTATACTTGGGTTTTTTATATCCCAAGAAGGTTTGATAATGGACCCAGAAAAGGTGGGAGAAACAGTGGAGTGAACATCACCAAGAAATGCATTCAAGGCATGAAGTTTACATGTTATCACAATATTTTATTAGAATTTAATTATAACTTAAAAGGAACATGCAAAAAAATCATAAATATTATAATGGAAAATCACATTGCATTTTTTGGACATAAGTGACAAAGCACAGTTTCTAGGATTTGAATAAAAAGGCAACAAAATGGCCAATGTTGGCACTACCAAACTTCAAGGAGATATTTTAGGTAGACTATGATGCAAGTGGCACATAAATTAGAGAAATGTTGAGACTAAAATAGATACCCATCCATACTTTAGTGATAAACTGAATGATTCTAAGATAAAATAATTAGTCTATGACTAGAAATTATATGATATTATACAAGTGTTGAAGAAGCAAAAGCACTACCTATTTCAAAATGATTTTGTTCTATACACATACCATCAAGTGATAAAATTTATAAATATCCAAATAAAGATAAACTAGTGACACATGAAGTGGGTTGAATTTATCTATAGCTACATCATTGTGGTAAAGCATTGAAGTGTGAAATCAAACAAGGTTACTGATGTGCTAAGCATATGAGCACCCATTTTGAAGGAGAAGTGAGTAGAAGTAATTGGATATGAACCCATCAAGAAAATACATGTAAAGGTAAAATATTTCCATGATACATGGAGGGAATGTGAAAACCAACATTCATTTATATGACACCATGGATAAACTACATTATAAAACATAATATGTTATTTAAGGGCACATAATTATGAATACCCAAGGGGTCAATGCCTGCGATATTATTCAAGGAGAAGTGTAGTAGGGGCCAAATAGGAAATTTTGGTTGAGATAAAAAACTATAAAAACTGGTATATGGATATTTTTTCCAAGGATTAGCATAAGAATGCATGAATATATTTGAATATGGCTAAGGGAAGAAGTAGAATGTAAGGTTATAAAAACCCCTACCCATTCCAAAGAAACCATGGGACAACATAAACATGGATTTTATCCTATGATTGCATAAGATGTAAAGGGAAAATTATTTAATATTTATGGTGGTGGAATGGTTCTTAAATATGACACAATTTATTGCCTAAAATAAAATGTGCATTACAATGAATATCACCAACTTTTTATTTAGAGAAGTAGTAAGGATGCATGACCTACCATGCAACATAGTCTCTGATCAACATAGAATTTTTTGGGAAAATTTTAGAATAATCACTAAAAGAATATGAGTACATGTCTAAATTTGAGATTAGGATATCATCCATACACCAATGAAAATATTTAAGTGGTAAAAAAAAGGCTTGGGAAATTATTGTGATGTTTAGTAGGGATAAGTCCAAATAATGAGACATGTTATTTATACAAGCCAATGATGATGTATGGGGACCCAGGGGAGTGAAAAAGTTGTGGAATGTAAGCATGACACATAAAATAAGTGTAAAAGTAAAATACTTCACAGATTATATACATAAGTTACACTCAAAAGTGTGCAGTAAGCTAGAGCAAAGTAGCAAAAATTATAAGGCACATACATATTGTAAGTGTAGGTATAAGGATATTGAACTGGGAGACATAATGATGGTACATTTTCATAAGTATATGTTCTCAAGAGGGACATATAACAAACTGAAGATGAATAAAATTAGGTCATGTTATATTTCACACAAGTTTTAAAGGAACATAGATGAGTTCAAGTTGCCAAAAGAGTTAGATATATATCCCATATTAAACAGGGAAATATACTTCAAAAACATGATTTAATTTGCTATCAATTGATCAAGAGAGGCAAAAAAAGAGGAAGAAATGATATATGGGAGATATACCATGTGTTATTTTGCATATATGATATTTTATTTACTAGTTTTTTAGCTATGAGTTCATGTGACAAATAATTTCAATGTGAAACATATCATTCCATATAATTTTAAATATCACCCTATATCAATTGAAAGAGGTGAAATAAGATGGATGAAAAAGGAAGAATAAACAACATGAGTATTTGACTTGAAGCCACATATACTAGAGAATGAGAAAGATGAAACATAGATCATATTGGACCATAAAGTGGTGAACATGACATGAGTAAATGAGTACAATAAGTATCTGGTTAACTGGAGGAACCACATAGTGGAAGACTCAACATGGATTTATCTTTTTGAGATAATTTTATATGGCCATACACTTCAAAATCTCAAATTTTAATCAGGTGATCAATATTTTAGATGCCCAGGGTGTTTGATGCAAAGGCATCGTATATTATGAGGAAGTTATGAAATTTTACATATATTTTTTATAAGGAAGTATGCATGGATAAATAAAAGTAAGACTCGAGGTCAGTCACTTGATTATAAAGGGAAGGATTTGCACAGTAAAAACACATAATTACACATGGAAGGACATACACATTTGGGTCACATGACTATGTAAGGAATGTTGTGTATAGTGGAGTTGGAATCACATGATATAACAAGGAATGGATCTCACTTTATAATGTTAGGATTGGGGATATAAAAAAATACATGGTAGAGTAGTTAAAATAAGATAATTGAATGATAAATGTGTTAGAGAGTTGTAACTGATGTCATGGAGGTATCCTAGTGAGTGGATGAAGTGCCTCGATAGTGTAAGTGATAATGACAAAGTGTGTAATGTGCTTGTCTTAATATGTTTGAAGGATGCTTGGTTGATCTTAAAATTTGGCATGGTTATTGATGTTTAAGGATGAGTATGGAGTATTGATCATGTACAAGGGGTAATATAAGAGTTTTTATATGATTTGAGTGCTTGTGTGCATGAGTGTTTTTCTTCTGGTTGATCATTGTTTTCATCTAAACACTTTTGGTCTAGTGGAAGAAAATCTAAGTAGATAGTTTTTTGATGTCACCATTGCCACATGTGGATGAGTCAAGGGGAGTTGGTCATATGGTTGAGATCAAATTTTTGCCTAGTTTTTATGTTCTAAATTTTATGTCATGAAACAAAGTGTAACAAAATATATTCAAGTTCAAAGTTGGGCTCCTAGGTAGTTTGACAATGTTTTCCCATACCCAAATTTGTAATGTGGTAGGAAGAGCTGAGTAAGCATATTAATGAATTTATATATTGCACATGTGGATGTTTCAAGATAATTTGATCATATGGGTTTTTTAAGTTTTTTTCCTATTTGATTTTTTTATAAATTTCATATCATACACTGAAGCACATCAGAATATATGCATGTGCAATGTTGGCCTTCCAAGAAATTCTTGACATTATTGGCTCTGTGATAGATAATCCTAAGGAGGCATTTAAATTTATTTATATCTCACACATGTGAGGCTTAAAGGAGTAGATTGACACATGGTTGAATTCTCCTATGTTTGGATATCATATGGTCCAAATTTTAAAACATTCACTTGAGTGAAGCAAAAGATATGGAGGTGCAAAGTTAGCCTTTTAGGCAGATAGTTATGATCCCCATACTTAGCCAAATATGAATGAAGTTAATGTTCAAGACCAAATGGAGATCAAATGGTGTGCAAGAGTTTTTACATAAATATCTTCATTTTCATCAATTCAAAAGGTCAAAGTGTTTGATGCTTATTATGGGTAAAGATCGAGTTCCTTACAAAAGGATTGATGAAGCATGTTTATTCTAAGATGTCATGATGCTATGAGATGAGGACAAGTTTTCAAGATTTAATTCTAATAAAAGGTAAATGATAAGGATACAATGGTCCAATGATGAGAATTTGTTTTTATATATTGATCAAATGGTGTGTGTTACATAATAAAGACCTGGCTGATCCAGATCGATAGTGCACATTGAGTCAATATTGTAAGATTGCATGAGATGCGGTCAATTGTTAGATGTTTAAAATTTTGGATTTGGTACACTATGTATTAAATATGAAAAAATATCAATGGTTCATGATTAATCTAATATTTTAGGACATGAGATGAGGACATGGTGTTCAATGTTTAACTATGACCATTTGAATTCAAATATTTGAATTTAATAAAGGAATGACTAGTGTCTGGTTTTTGGGCCATATATTTTGATTCAATATGAATTTTCTCATGGTTTAAAAATAAAATTTATATAGGAATTAAATAAAAATATGTAAATATTAATTATAAGGTCAAATTGTGTGTACAATAAAAAATATTAAGGTTCAAATTTGACTGTGTGTTTATGCATGTTATGCAAGTAACCTGAGAAGGGTATTTGATCTTGTCCTAATCTTTTTTTAAGTATTTGTTAATGAATTATATATTTAGTGATGTTTTATAATCCATGAGGATAATATATGTGAATTATTAATGTTTTACCAATCATATGTAGTATGAACAATAGTTTAGAAGATGACTATATGTTTTTTCATAGTGACTGTGTGCACAAAATGTTGTTTGAGTGAATTGTGATTAAGAAAAGGGTAATATGATGGATATGGAAACATAAGGATGAATTATAGATCATTTGGAATGGGTACATGAATTTATAATATATATATATATATATATATATATATATATATATATTTCTTAATTTTCTTGAAGATGTTACAAAGAGCTGAATGGGTCTCCATAGGACCTAACAATGACTTAGGCCTATTTGAAAGTGGATTGTGCTTAAGTGTGGCCCATGTGATATGCATTAATAGTGAATTCATGTAGATTTTATAAAAATGATTTATTTTGGACTTGATAATTCATGAATTATCTATATATAGTCAAACCAAATGTGTTTATTTCTAGACTTGTGTGTGAGACTTTAAAGAACACTTGTGTAAGGTGTATGTGAGAGTTGTGGAGTGAAGTAGAGGTAGAATGCCCAATTTATGAATTGTTGAGTATATTAAATTGATGATTATTTGTATTATAGGTAGGTCATATTTGTGATGTCAAAAAAGTGCTCTTTTAGTTTGAGGATATGCAAATAGGTTTGAGTGTGCATATGAGGACAGTTTGAGTGAAGAAGGAGAGAGATTGTGGCATGCCTATGTGAGAGGCCTATATGAGATAGAGAGAGAGTTTGTGTAGGGTTTATAAAAAGATATATCTATCATCAATTGTTGAATACATTATTAATAAGGTGTAAGTTTTCAAAGGAGGGTCTAAATGAGTTGATCTTCCTTAGGGGTAATTTTTCCTTGTGAAATAGGTGTTTCATTAAAGGCCTTTGGTTAGGAGGATATGATCAAGGTTTTCTGGTCTAAAAGAGTTAACTAGTCTCTTGTTTTTAATTTATTATATGTAAAGTATTCCATGTGTTACAAGCTTGAGAGTGGTTTTTATTCCTCATGAGGGTTTCTCACAGGAACTATGTGTTATGTGTTTTGATCTTTTGTATGATTTGAATGAATGATCTCTCTTGTTAATGTTTCTTGATCAAGTTGATATATGGTGATTATTTAAATAGTTTAAAATGATTAGGCTTGATATTAAAATATATGGTCTCATTAGTTCAGCTCCTCCCCTCAGTGATTGTACCTCTAACAATTGGTATCTGAGTAGGTATTTTGGTGAAGGATTGCCAACTTAAAGGTGATCCAAGGCACCATATGGGTAGTCATCAAGGAGGTTTATCTACTAAGCAAGCAACAATGTTCAATGGATCAAATTATTCTTTTTTGAGTGCAAGGATGAGGACATACATTATGTCCCTATGGTTTGATGTATGGAAATTTGTTGTGGATGGTTATGTTTCTCCTACTACTCCATCTATTGTTGTAGATAAGAAGTTATTTGAGAATAATTCCAAGGCAATGAATGCTATCACTTGTGGTTTTTTAGAGACTAGATACACCAAGTTAATCCATTATAAATATGCTAAAGAGATATGGGATAAAATTCATATTATTTATGAAGGATATTCAAAGGTTAAGATTGATAAGCTATAGACTCACAAAAAGAAATTTAAAAGCCTCAAGATGAATGAAGAAGATTTTGAAGCATCCTTTCTGTAGAGAGTTGATGAGATTGTGAACATTATCAAAGGTCTTGGAGGGAACCTTGAAGAGGTTAATATAGTTCAAAAGGTATTAAGGTCTTTATCACTCAATTTTGAACCAAAGGTATCTGCAATAGAATAAAGTCATGATCTTACTTAGTTGAATATGGATCAATTGCATAGCACTCTTATTGCCTATGAGATGAGGAAGAATGATGATATATCATAAAAGAAGGAAGAAACATTCAAGAGAGATTAATCCAAATAACAAGTTCCAAGGTAAGAAACACAAAAAGGTTGACATTTTTGATATAGATGAGGATAAAATAATTTCATTGATTTCAAGGAAATTGATAACAAGTTCAGGTAAGTATAAAGGTAAACTACCCCTCAAATGCTTCAATTGTGTTGAAATATGACATTTTACTAATAAGTTACCTCATAATTATAATAAGGATGATGATAAATATCATGATCAAGGTCATGATGATGGAAAGATATCACTCATGTCTAATAAAAGCAAAAATGGATTCAAAAGGTTTGACAACAACAAGAAGTACTTAAAGGACAAGAAGAGTCTCTACACCAAAGAATATTGTAGCTCATTAGATGAGAGAAAAGTCAATGAATTTGAGCATCATCATGAAGATAATGGTCCTAATGAAGATATATCCCTCTTTATGACTAAGGAAGTTAGTTTTTCACATCAAAATGAGTCTACTTGGAGTGATTTAGATGATGATGAAGATGAGGTGGACTGCAAGACTAAATTGATGAATGCTCTTGAAGAATTTGAGATTGAGAAGAAGATCAATAAGCATATGATATATAAACTCAAAGACTATGATAAATAATTCAGTGTGTATGAGGAAATAATAAATGAAGACATGAAGGAGTATGAAGGTATAGTCAAGCATCTCAGTTGTCATTTGGAAATCATGTCTTCAAGCTTAAAATCTAAGGAAGATGAATGTGCAAGGTATGTAATTGAAAACCAATCATTGGGATATGAGTTAGAGAATAAATCTAGTAAGGTGAAGTCATTTGTGAGATTTAAAAAGAGCTCAATTGATATAGACAATATTCTAAATGATCAAAATAATGCAAGTGATAGAACTAATATTGGATACAAAAAAGAACTAGAGAATGCAACTCAAGACAAGATGAAGACTAATGTGAACAAGGACAAACATAATTTGAAGTCACATCATCAAAAGAGGAATGAAGGTGATGGTATAATGAAGACAAACTAGATCAAACAACTAAATGACATGATGTATGCAAGCTTTAATGATTGCTATTATAGATGTACTCATTTTGGTCATAGGGATAGACAATGCAAGAGACTTGTTAGAAATGAATTTTATTGTAACTATGATGGGGGTAATCAGTCAAAAGGTGTGAACAAGGTTGAGTTCTTCAACTATTATGATGTGGGACACTTTGTAAAACATTATCCATTTAAGGTAAGGCAAGTTGAGTTTACTTTAATAAATATTGAGTGCTACAGTTGTTATGAACTAGGACACATTTTAAGATTTTGTCCAAATATGGTAAGATATAATGAGCTCCTTGCAAAAGATATGATATGATTCAACTATCAAAAGAGAGGTAACATTTCTATATTTTTCAAGTAGAGGCCTATAAGTCAAAAAATGTTCAATCAGACTCCTCGAGTGTAAGGAAGAAGGAAAGTTAAGTCATGGAAGCCAAAGGTGGTAAGTATGAGTCATGATGAGTGTGTAGGTCCAAGTAATCAGTTTTCTATGGTGGAGAATATTGCATAAGTTAAAAGTGCCAAGGGATCTCATTTCTTACTCATGTTGAGAATGAGGAGACCAAGCTCAAGGAAAAGACCAAGGTATTATTTGAGGCATGTTTTGAGATTTTTATGGATCTAAGTGAAAACCCTATTGTTATTAAGCAAGTATTATTCAAATTACATCAATTGTATATGCCTAGTAATGAGGTTCCTAACTAAAATATGGATTATTTAGATGAAAAGGTATGTCATGAATCCATAGTTTCTCCATCTGTTGTCAATTATATCTTAGAAGAAAAGCAAAGTGATATAGAAAAAGAACTGGTTTTCATAGTTTAGACTAGGAATAAGAATAATGAGAGCAAGAAGTTTTATAGCTATAAAAGGATTCTTGTGGTTACTGAGGAGATGTGAGCCACTCTTGGCTTCACTTTGTTTTACAATATTATGGTGTAAAGGATGTCTCTGTCTATGTTTCTTAAGAGACTCATTTAATGTGGAGAATCAAGTGTTGTGGTGTTCTTATGATGGTCTTAGAAGGCTATAAATGAGTGTTCATTTGGAGTAGGTTGTCCTAATGGAAGATATGTTGTGGTGCTGCCATAGTTGTATGTGGTCAGTTTGTAGGGTTAGATTTAAGGTTTTATAGTGATAAAAGAGGATTTGTGATTTGTCAAGATGAATTTTTTTTCATATAATTTTTTTTTGATCTTATTCTAGCATGTTCCTGGTGGTTTTGTGGTTTGAATGCATGTTCAAGTCAAATTGGAGATTTTTGTTTGCTCTTGGGTTTCCTAGTTTATGCTTTATGGTATGTAGGTCCTATAATGGGATATAGGATGTATGTGTTCCCAAATATGAGGAAGCTTAAATCTTGATCTATAGTGTGTAATGGTTGTCTCCAGGTGTATAATAAGTTTTAGAGGTGGACATTAACTAGAAGATATTGTGTTGACTTTGATTATTTTGAGATTCTAAGGTTTTTGACTTTTCTATAAATGTGTTTTTTATTATGAGTTGAAATATAAGGTTTATTAATAGGTTGAATGGGCCAAATGGGTTATCAAATCAAGATTGATAAAGATGTGAAGGATTGTGGTTTTCAAATTATTCATATTTTTAGAAAGATGGAGGCCTAATTGTCAAGTTGGTTTGTGAAGAAAGTATATTTAAAAAGATTATATAGTTGTTAAAAATTTATGTTCTTGAGGGGACATATGAGAGTTCTCCATATATGAATTTTTAGGTCTTAAAGATGTGTCTATTGATATTTTTGGGCTCTGCAACTTCTAGGTAGGGCTACAAGGAGTCTAGATAGGCCTAGTCTTGAAGATGTAATTTTTATTCATTTTATCCAAAAAATAAAGATATGTATGTTTTAAAGAGATTTCTCAAGTTGATTTAGATAATTTTTTCTATTTGGTGAGTGGAATGAAGTTCTATTGGTGGTCCTTATGTTAGCTTGAGAGAGAAGGCTAGTAAGCATGTATGGTGGTTTTTCATGGTGTATGGAGATATGAAGATGTTCAAGATATAAAATGGCTCATAAATCTTAAGGAGAGTCCCTCTAAAATGTTTTTTGATGATTTTAATCATATTTTAGTGCATGGTTGGGAATTAAAAAGTGGTATGTACAAAGTTAGGGGGAGATAATTGAAGATAGCTTGAATGTCTTGAGGACCGTTTACATGATGTGAGGGGAAGAATATGTGAGGTGATTAAGTCATATTGAAAATGTAGTGATATTTTTTATATATGAGATTTAAATAATTTTGGTATGATGAATTGATCAAACATAATCATATTTATGTGTTCTTTCTTCATTGGTTGTAGTGCTTGATTGAAGAGTGTATTGGAATGGATCAAGAGGAAGTTGGAAAGACAAAAAGATGTAGGATCAAAGTAAGGGGGAGTTTATATAATAATTATAAGGTGTTACTCTAATTTTGGAAGTATTTTTAGCTCCTCAAGATTAGTTAGTTCCCACTTTGTCATCATGTCAAAGGGGGAGAAAGTTCCTATTTGTGAGAGTGCTTGAAGAGAGAGAAGAAAAGTGAGTTGTATATTGATGGGTGTTGACATCAATGACAAATGGTAATATTGTTGGATAGTTTTAAATGATGTAATTTTTATGTCATGGAGGTGTCCTAATGAGTTAATGAAGTACCTTGATAGTCTAAGTGACAATGACAAATTGTGTAATGTGCTTGTCTTAGTATGTTTGAAGGATGCTTAGTCGATATTCAGTTTTGGCATGTTTAGAGATGTTCAAGGATGATTATGTAGTATTAATAATGTGAAATGGGTCCTAAAATAGGTTTTATATGCTTTGAGTCCTTGTGTTCATTAGTAGTTTTCATTTGGTTGATCACTTTTTTCATTTAGACACTTTAGGTCTAGTTGAAGAAAATCTGAGTAGATAGTTTGTTGATGTCACCATTGCCATGTGTTGATGATTTAAGGGGAGTTGGTCATATGGTTGTGATAAATTTTTTGCCTAGTTACTATTAAATCAATTTTATGTCATGAAAAAATGTGAAATAAAATATATCCAAGTGCAAATTTGGGCTCCCAGGCAGTTTGACAATGTTTCCCCATACTTAGCAAAATTTACAATGTGGCAAGAAGAGCCAAGTAAGCATATTGATGAAGTAATATCTATCATGTGTTGATGTTTTATGAGAATTTTATAATATGGGTTTGTTAAGTTTTTCTCCTAGTTAATTTTTTGTAAGTTTCATATCATGCACAGAAGCATGTCAAAAGATATGCATTTGCAAAGTTGGTCTTTTAGGCAATTCTTGACATTGTTGGCTCTATGACAAATAAATATGAGGAGGCATTTTAATGTAATTATATATAAAAAATTTGAGGGTTAAAATATAATATTGATGCATGGTTTTATTATTCTATGTGATGAGATCATATGGTCCAAATTTCAAAACATGCGCTTGAGCGAAGCAAAAGACATGGAGGTGCAAAGTTGGCCTTCTAGGCAGATAGTTATGGCCCCCATACTTAGCCAAATATACACAAAGTTAATGTCTAGGACCAAATTAAGATATAAAAATTCATTTGAGTTAATACATTGAGATATACAATGAATATAAAGTTAGATAGGTTAAATTGTTTGATGTTCAAACTGGGTAAAGATTAAGCTCCTTACAAAATGATCGAAGAAGCATGTTTTTTCCAAGATGTCTGATTCTGTGAGATGAGGACAAGTGTTAAAGTTTTAAAACTAATAAAATTTAAATTATAAGGATCTAATATTAAGTAGGTGTTCATATATATTTATTGAATGGTGTGCATTGCATAATAAAGACCTAGCTGATCCATAGAGATCGAGAATGCACATTGAGTCAATATTGTAAGATTGCATAAGATAAAGTCAACTATTAGATTATTAACATTTTATATTTTGAGAAATAGTTGTTAAATATTGAAAAATATCAATGGTTTGTGATCAATATAATCTATGAGGACATGTTGTTTGGGGTTTAACTATGACCATTTGAATTCAAATATTTGAATTTAATAAAGGAATGACTAGTGTCTAGTTTTTGGGGTCATATATTTTGATACAGGATGAATTTTCTCATGGTGTAAAAATTAATTTTGTATATGACTTCAATTTGAATCTGGAAATATGAATTTTAAGGTCTAATTATGTGTAAAATCAAAGATATTAAGGTTCAAAGTTGACTATGTGTTTGTGCATGTTATGTAAGCAACCAAAGAAGGGTATTTGAGCTCGTCCTAATGTTCTTTCAATATATCATAATGAATTATAAATTGGATCATGTTGTATACTTCATGAGGAGAATGTGTGTGCATTATTAAGGTTTTAATAATTGTATGTGGTATGAACAATGGTTTATAAGGTGACTGTGTGTACAAAATGTTGTTTGAGTGAATTGTGCTTAAACATAAGGGCACTGTGATGGATATGGAAACTTAAGTAGGACCTATAAATCATGTGTAATGGGTCCATATATTTTAAAGGTGTTTTTATATTTCTTATTTTTCTCAGATAAGTGTCAAAGAGCTGAATGGGTCTCCATAGGACCTTAAAGTGACTTAGGCCTATTTGAAAGTGGATTGTGCTTAAGTTTGACCAATGTGTGATGCCTTAACGGTGAAGGCATGAATTTTGGATGATAATGAAATATTATGGACCTGATAATTTGTGAAATTTTTATATATAGTGAAACCAAATGTGTTTATTTTTAGACTTGTGTGTGAGATTTTAGAGACGACTCATGCAAGGTGTATTTGAGTGTTGTGGAGTGAAGGAGAGGTAGAATGCCCAGTTGATGAATTGATGAGAAGAGTATGTTATTGACTATGTGTATGAATTATAGGTCATATTTTTTATGTTAAAAATTTGATTTTGTAGTTTGAGGATATGCAAAGAGATTTGAGTGTGCATATGAGGATAGTTTGAGTAAAGGAGCGAGATTGTGACATGCATATGTGAGAGGCCTATATGAGATAGAGAGAGTTTCTACGGGGGTTAGATAAAAAGAGATCCATCATCAGGTGTTGAAGACATTATTACTAAGGTGGAAGTGTTCAAAGGAGGGTCTAAAGTAGTTGATCTTCCTTAGGGGAAATTACTCCTTGTCAAATAGGTGTTTCACTAAAGGCCTTTAGTTAAGAGGATATGATAAGGGTTTGTTGGTCTAGAGGAGTTAACCAGTCTCTTGTTTTTAATTTATTATAGGACATGTAATCCATATGTTGCAGGATTGAGAGTGGGTTTTATTCCCTATGAGGATTTCCCACAAGAACTATGTGTTATGCGTTTTGATCTTGTGTATGTATTGATTGAATGAGCTCTCTTGTTCATGTTTCTTGATCAAGTTAATATATGATGATTGTTTAAATAGTTTGAAAGGATTATAATTAATATTGAAATATCTAGGATCACTAATTCATGCTACCTACCTCTTAGTGATTGTACCTCTAACAACATGGTTATACAACAAACTAATTTTGATATCAATAAAACATGGGGAACTAAAAACATATTTAAATACAAAATTAGATGAGATGAATAACATGTATTTTGAGAATTATATGGAAAGTGACATAAAATGCTAATACTCTAAATTTGAATTCAGGAGGGAATAGGTAAAACTAACAAAATAATGGATGAAGTTAGACTAGTGGATTATTAAATGTAGGAGTTCCTTAGAGGACACCCTAAAAGGGTGATCCAATTCCTTAGTTGAAGTGATAGATAGGGATAGAGAATGTAATAAATTCATTTAATATGAGAAGTAATTTATTTCATACCATAAGGAAAACATATACCAAAATTATCCTAATTCAAGTTATATAAACTTTTCTAGAGTTAGAAGAGAGAGAATGTTAAGAGTAAACTCATAGCATGAATAGCCTATAATGTTAAGTGTGTTTGTAATTTCGAAATCAATCCATCATTGCAGTGGTCAGATGTGTAATGAAATTTATAATCTAATAAAATCACTACTTACTCTTCCTCATAGTATTATAATCATTGTGTTGTGATGTACAATGAGTGCCATTTGGTTGCATGGCCCAGGAAATTATTCATTTGACTCCTAGGGATTGTAAATATGTAATATTCTCACTCTCTATCCTCCTTCCCCATAGGAAAATATTTTGGTAGGTGTATTACCTAATAAATTTCCCTTATTTCATAATTATTACCAATGTGGGATTAACTCAATCATAAACCAATCAAGTATTTTTATTATTAAGTTGAAGGATTCCATGAGCAATTTAAATTAGATATTATGTTTTGGGAGATTTTTACTCATGTATGTTTTAGAAATTTACCTAAAT
Organism: Torreya grandis; assembly: GCA_037957365.1. Lineage (NCBI taxonomy): Eukaryota > Viridiplantae > Streptophyta > Pinopsida > Cupressales > Taxaceae > Torreya > Torreya grandis. The sequence continues at coordinate 490,895 of JARHVA010001516.1, forward strand.
GACCTCCATGAGTAGTCTCTATCCAATTGATTTTTTTCCATCGTGTATTTCTCATAATAATCAAAATGTAAGGGGATATACTTTAGCACACAACTAATGTAAACATTTGTTATTAGGGATAGGAATTGTGAATGTAATTTCCACTATGGGCTTCTTACCCTATAGCTTATTTTCCCATTGGCAAAGATTTTGGTGAGTGTAATTTCTATTGCCATTGTACGACAATCATTACAAATGTGGGATTGACCCAAGTACAACCCAACCATGTATTTTTAATGTCAAGTTGAAAGCCTTCATGATAAATTTTAATTAGATATTAATTTTTATATGCTTTTTACTCATATATGTTTTAATCATTACACAAATAACCTCCACAAGTAGTCGCTATCTAAATGAATTTTTTTCTCATGTACTTTTGGTAAAATCAAAAGGTAAGGGGACTCACTTTAGCACACTATCACTATAATGCCTAATAAATCACCATTGTCTCACAATTGTTACCAATATGGGATTAACCCAATTACAACACAATAATGTATTTTTTAAGTTAATATGAAGGTTTTCATGAGAAATTTTAATTAAATAGTTTTTTTGGGGGAATTTTTAATTGTGGATGATTTATTCATTACCCAAATGACCTCCATGAGTAGTCATTATCCAAATTATTCAAATGACATTTTTTTTCTTTCAGACTCATTTTGGAACACATCCATGATAAGCATTTGTTAGTATGGGGATGGAATGGTGAATATACTTCATTGCTTTGGGATTTTCAAAATTTAGCTTATTTTCCCATGGGAAAAGGTTTTCGTGAATGTAGTGACTAATAAATCACCATCATCTCATAATCATCACTAATATGCGATTAACACAATTGCAACCCACTCATATATTTATAACATTAATTTTAAGGCTTCCACAAGCAATTTTAATTATATATTGAGTTTTGTGGGATTTTTTCATGTGTATTTTTTAGTAAGGGGGAGGAATGGTGAATTTACTTCACCACTTTGGGATAATCGATAATGAATAAAACTTTTACAAATAAAAATCCCATTAAATATAATATATAATAAAAAGTATTTGTGAAAGCCTTCAACTTAGTATTGATAATACATGATTTAGGTATAATTAGGTTAATCCTACATTGATAAAATTATGAAATAAGGGTGATTTATTAGACTATACAATTACTAAAGGTGTTACGAATGGGGAAAGAAGCTAGAGGGTGAGAATCCTAAAGTGATGAATTACATTCCCCATTCCTCCTTACTACTAAGCTCCCTATATTTTGATTATTACAAAAAATACATGAGGAAAACATGTCATTTGGATAATGACTACTTGTGGAGGTCATTTGGGTAATGACTAAAAATACACCAGTAAAAATACCACAAAAATTAATATCTAATTAAAATTACTCATGGAAGACTTCAACTTAACATTGAAAATACATGATTGGGTGAGAAGCCCAAAGTGGTGAATTCCCTAATAAAAAAATGATTACAAATGTTTTTTTCTAAAGTGGTTCCCTTTCCCTGTGATCATTATCAAAGATACACAACGAAAAAATAATTATTTAGATAATGACTACTCATGGAGGTCATTTGGTTAATGACTAAAGCATACACTAGTAAAAATCCCAGTAAATTTAATATCTAGTTAAATTTCCTTGTAGAAACCTTCAAATTAACATTAAAAATATATGATTAGGTTATAATTAGGTAATCCCAAATTGGAAATAATTATTAGACAAGGGTGATTTATAAGTCACTACACTCAACAAGAGCTTTGCTAATAAAGAAAGAGGCTAGATGGTAAGAATCATAAAGTGATGAATTGCATTCAACATTCAATCTGCCTACTAACAAAGACTTACAGTGACTATGCTAACATGGGTCTCCTTACCTTGTGATTATTACCAAAAATACATGAGAGAAAAAAAAAATCATTTGAATAATGACTACTCTTGGAGGTCATTTGGGTGATGAGTAAACATGCATGAGTAAACATCTCACAATAATTAATATATTATTAAAATTCCTTGTCAGAACCTTCAACATAATATAAAAAATACATGATTGGGTTATGATTGGGTTAATCCCAGATTAATATTAATTGTGAGATAAGAGTGATTTGTTAGGCACAATACTCACCAACAAATTCGATAATGAGGAAATAAGCTAGATGGTGAAAAGCAAAAAATGGAAAATTACATTGATCATTCATCCCCACTACTAAAAAATATTGATGGTGGTTGTGTGCTAAAGTGGGTCCCCTTATCTTGTGATTATTACCAATAATACATGAAGAAAACATATAATTCACACAATGACTACTCATAAATTAAAAATCACACAAAAATTAATGCATAATGGAAGCCTTCAACTTAACATTAAAAATATCTGGCATGGTTGTAATTGGGTCAATCTTACATTGGAAATAATTATGAGACAAGGGTGATTTATTGGCACTAAACTGACCAAAATCTTTGCCAATGGGGGAAAAAGATAGAAGGGTACAAGCCCTAGTGAATTAAATTCACCATTCCTCCCCCTACTAAAAAATGCTTACGATGGTTGTGTGCTAATTATTCATGGACGCCTTCAACTTAACATTAGAATGATGCTTGTTTTGATATCTACAAAAATAAAAACACAGTAGTTGAAAAAAGTGTGAGGTAAATTATAAATGCATTAAATGAATCGGAGTGAATTGGATAAGTCAACACAATGGCTTAAGTATCTAGCTATTTGAGTCTTCATTAAAGAAGTTGCAATTTGAAGTTGTTCTTACTTGGCTAATACAAGCTCATTCACATAGGCTTGAGCATTGTCTGGATGATATTCACATCAGTCTCTCAAAACTCCAATTCTAACTTAAATTAGTGCATCATACTAATTTTGGAGTTCTATAATTTCTCTAGAATGGCAAGAATTCTCCTTGGGAAGTTTCAATCTTGCTTTATTGAATTTTTGCATTATATGTGTTAAATTGTTTCTTTCTTTACGTCGATTTCCATTGTTTCTCCACCTCTAATATATTCAATCTATTTGTTACGTTTCTCAAGATTCTAGAGCGTGAATAGTGTGAGAACACATTTTACCATTATTGGCACCAATTGAACAACTCTTTTAATATATATTTTTAAATTATATTTTATATTGAATACATAAATATCAGATGCATTAGTTAACACTCAGTGAATGGGCTTCAAATACTATTTATCTATGTTCAAATACCATAAATAGCACATTCTATGCAAAGAAAGCTTACAAAATTCACTTGAGAGAGGCTACAATAAATAAATAATTTGTAAATTCCCTACTAAGCACGTTTTAATGTTTTAGTGTAGATTTACATTTACATACAAATTGATTTGTGATAAAATCTGACAAATGGTATGTTCTATGTTAATCAAACTTAAAACTTCAACTTGATAAAAACTACAATAAATAAAAATAACCTTCACTTAAGAAAAACTATAATAATGACATGTTCTACAACAAGCAAGCTTAAAATTTAACTGCTTATTTGTATTTGAGATGTGTATTTATATTTACAAGTTTTGATGTGGATTTCCATTTAAAAATAAAAATTTTGCTTGACAAAGGATACAATAAATTAAAAAATTGTAAGTTCTTTAGAACTTACCAAGCACCATGGTCTGCGGTCAATTTACATTTACAAGTAAATTGATTTATGTTCAAATCCCATGAATGACATATTAAATGCCAAGAAACTTTTTAAAACTTCGCATTGAAAAACGTACCATAAATTAAAAAAAATGTCTAAGTGCCTTACCAAGCACTCTAGTTTGATGTTTTGGTGTTCCGTGTTCAAATCATATAAATCTAATATATCCTTAGCAAGCTTACTTGAGAGAGGATATAATAATATTTAGTGATCTGTGTTCAAACACCATGAATCTATTACAAGAAAAGCTTAAAACTTCTATTTAAAAGAGGTTATAATAAATCAAAAAGTTTTGAGTGCCTTATCAAACACTTCAATTTGATTTTTTTGGTGTGGATTTTCAATTACAAATATATTAATGTATGTTAAAATTTTGAGAACTCAAGTAATATCAAAATTTTCTACAACAAATTAAAAAAAATTAGACATTTTAGATCGATCGAAAAATATTTTGTAACTTCCTAATGATTAATGTGAAATTCAAAAAAAGAAATTATAATTTTAAGCTCTAAATCTAACAAAAAGAGTCACTAAAATATTTTTTTCATATTTTTCATTTATCACATCAAGATGCATTCATACAATGACATTGGAAAGATTGTAAAAAATTATAATATTTATAAATATATTCAATTTTAATGATCAATATATTAAAAAAATAATAATAAAATATACATAATCAATTTATAATTAACTAACTATAATTCACATAATATATATAAATAAATAAAAAATCTTACATATTAAATTCTAATTTCATTACACTTCATCTGCTTCTTTTAGCCTAATTTTCAATTTGCCTCTCCACTTCCCTTCCTCTTACTTGCACTACCCATTTTATTTTCCCTTGCTACAGACCAACGAACCCATTTGCTATGGCACACTCAAACTCTAGGCATAATTAATGCCAATATAAATAACTTTCATTGAATCAACCCTAAGTAGCATGTTAATATAATTTAGGTTGTTATTGTGTTGGGCGATGTAGCATGTTAATATAAGCAATGCAGGAGAAAACACAGAAACAAGAAACAAGAAATATGACTATATCCCCTAATATAGGAGACACAGAAACAAGAAATATGTTGGGTGTCATCGATGACATATTCCATAAAAATCATGCCCATCCTCGTGATTTAATAGTTTTAGAAGATTTTATGGATCCATTAAACTTATGGGATCTTAAATGCACTTAAATTGGCCAGCTTGAAGAAATGCTGTATATTTTCCAAATTATTTGTTAGCTTAGCTTGCCAAATAATGATTAGTGGCAATATCTTGCTGTGTGCTAATAGATTTACATTTAAAGGGTTGACTATTATAAAAAATGTTTAAAATTTTATTTAATTATTTGTTTTTAATGTAATATTTTTTTTAAAATATTAATTAATTACTTTTTAAATATGAATTCAATTTATAATATTTTTTTTTTCAACTTAATATAAAAAGTGATAAAAAATATTTATTATAAATTTGGGTATATAGTTTTTAAATAGTATTAAAATAATAATTATGTCAACTTCATCTTAACTTATATAATAATATAGGTCGTCAAATATTATAATCATATAATATTGTTGGGATATTAAATTTTGGAAGATACATAATTTATTTTGGCATACTAAAAATGAAATTAATAATAGTCTTTTAAGTATATTGAATGCAACATACCCTTAACTAATTTCTCATATGCAATAGAAAGCATATTGAAGTAGAGCATTTAAAAAGCACACCAATAAAAAATACAAATTTTATAAAAAAGTTTTCAAATTTTATATTTTGATTTAAATTTATTAATGTTTCCATCTTTTATTATGATTTAAAGACAATCATATATTAAAAAATATCTTTAAAAAAATGTATTCTCATAAACAAAATAATACTAAACTTTAACATGAATCTCTTTATTTAGAAGAAAAATATTATTAATCTTTTCCTTCTACATTTTTATTAATTATTTTTCTATAAGTTAATCAATTTTTTATATTTATAATGTTTACATTCTAAAGTTTATTCATTATATGTTTTATTTTTCTAAATTTAAAAATACTAATTTATTAATTTAATAATTAATTAATAATGTTTGATTTGATTAAAAAATCTTTTTATTTTTAATAAATTTAATAAAAATTAACTAGTATACACATTTTAGATTAATCTATGTAAAATATGTAGAAGGATATCATTTTCGAGACATCTAATCTATTTATGTCATAAATTTAATATATGTGCTTAACTAATTATATATCTCAATTTATTTTATATATATTTATCTAATATTTGTAAACTAATTATATATTTTCTATTCATATTTCTAAGGCCTTTAAACATATAGTGTATGATTTTGGGGAGGTTCATTGTTCACATTGACTTTTTTGGGTTCTTGTTGTCTCACCTCAAAACCACGATTTCCATTATCAAATAATGGTGATTATATTTTGATCACTCAAGCATAAACCCTCTCTTTTATTAATTCTCTTATGTCAAAATGATTAATTAGGGATTATTTATTTTTTATAGCTTTTTTCACCTAGTTAAATGTGTATGGGCATTTGTATTGCAATTTGATTGAACTCTATCTATCTATATCACATTTGGTGAACCCTCATTATCTTTAATATATATTATTTTTTATCTTTATAGGATTATATATTGCTCTTTATATAAGGGTATTTGCATAAAATTGGGGGACAATTCTATGGACATACCCTTTAACACGTACGTGTTATTAATAGTATGGATCGATAATTATTGAGCAATATTACATACATATTACAAATATACATATATATATATGTGTGTGTGTGTGTGTGTGTGTGTGTTAGTGTGATGTGTATGCTTTATAGTAACACACATATATTATTATAACACGTACACATTACCTGTGGCATTTCTTTAAAAATCTGTGATCGAATGCTAACATTTCACATTTTTCCAAGTCCTACATATTATTCCATGATCACATTTATCTTATAAAGACCTCAAAAATGACCAAAAAACCATTATAAATCTTGACACATCCCCAAATTCATAATTCCATCAAGTATAAGAGGTAAGTGATAAAAAATTACACTTATTAACCTTGTATTTTACTAATTTTTTTATGTTTTACATTATTTAATTTGTAAATTATTTGTTTTAAACAAACCAATCCACTACAAGAGACCATAACTATCCTCCTAAGCCTCTACATGACCTTATTATTCCTATGGCTAACCCTCCAGCTGACCCTCCTCATCCTCTGGCTAACTATCCACCTAACCTCCTAATCCTCTTGCGAACCCTCCACCTAACCCTCCTACAATTCCACAAGATCCCCTAGGTAGACATGAGTATCTTGTTTCACATACTATGAAAAAAATTGAAATTGAGCTAGTAATTAGGAGAATGAGGGATACCACATCCACCAACACCCACCGCACCTATCTAGCTACTAATCTAGAGTCACTATAGGGCGAATTTGTCTTGATAATGAGTCAATTTGATAGATGGACATCATATCAAGATAATTTTAGGGATTATTATGATATAAAATTATCATCACTTGAGGTTAAAAATAAATAAATATCAAAAGTAGACATTTATGTGTCATTCATTGACCCAACCACTAATGCACTATTTTTAGTAACAACTAAACATTTTTCAATCCATAGGTGCCAACACAATTTGATCAAAGCCAATTTTTTGGGACTAATTGTGGATGGTGTTTGATTATCCATCATGTAATAACAATGGGGTCCTATTTTATTTTTTGAGGAAACTCTATTGTGAGTTTATCCTCAATGAGATGCCAAATTATTTTAATAATGATGAGTTTCAGGGTCGAGGTAAAGACTCTACACATGATCAAGAAAGTGCACATCATGCACCTAATTGACCTGTAAGGATCCCTACCTAAAATCCACTTACTATTGAGATCCCCTATGTGTTAAAGGAGGTCATGGAAATCAGCACTATGCATATGTTTAGTGTACTTATTGATATACTCATTCAACATGCGAGTAGGTTTTCATCGATTGATGATTGAGATAGGCCATGTGGTGTACATACCTGATCTGATCCTTGTAGATCTTGTGGATATATTTTTACTGGACCCTCTGATGATGATGACATTGGTGGTTCATAGGGGTTGGATGATATAATCTTGAATGAAGATTTTTTGGCACACATATTTGGTGTGCAGTCATCAACCACTACATAGATACAAATACATTTTGAATAAATGTATTATCAAATTTAATCTATATTTACAAATTAAAAGTATATAAATTAATTTAAAAAAAAAAAAAGTAATATATATGTAATTTTTTATGTTTCAAGAGTAGAAAGTGCCTTCATCATCACAATCTATATTTGTAGGATTTGATATTACACAACCATTATTTACATATACTGAGCTAGTTGCTGGCACATCCACTAATCCATATGCTTGTGTTAGCAAAACACAATTTACTTATAAATAGGTAAAATTATGAGTTAATCTTACAATCTTGGTTTAATAAAGGAGAAAAATTTGCCATATATCTTTGATACTTTATCAAAAACTATGTGAGACTTTGTTTGTTCCATTGATGTCTCGAGTAGACACTCGCCCAAGACTATAAGTGAAGACAGACATGGGCATTGCTACAACAATGTCATGTGCATAAACCCTCATAGATGTACATAGTAACTTATACTTTTGAATTATAAAATAGATTTTTTTAATTAGTTTACTACATACTTCACTATCAAATATAACTTATATGAATGCATTGTGTATGTAGGGTTGTCCCATGAATTTTATATTCCCATTTAGATGATTATTAGGTAAAATTTTCATTTTTTCCCCTCATTTCATAATTTTATTCATTTATTTCAGCTTGCCATTAACGTAATCAAGTGTTAAAATAAGACGGAGCGGGACCATAAGATTGTAGTAAGTGCATGCTTAAATGATTTTTTATTCTATTTTATAATTAATGTCTTTAATTGGTTCTATGTATTTTATGTTAATTTTCTAATAATACTTGTATTTGAATAGGTTCAGCTACAAGTGAGCCATGATTATTGGACCCATAGTTAGACCTTGGAGTAATCTAAGGCATTACAGGGATCTCCATCTACTAATACGACATCCTAGGGGGGGTCTTATTCAAGGAAGGAAAAGAAAGGGAGGATATTTGATGATTAGATCGTGTTTTACATGATGTACTTTTTTCTATGCCTATATGGTAATGTACACATTTTTTGTGTGCTTATATGGCATTATATGTATTATTGGCATTGCACATGTGCCTATATGGAATTCATCTAACATTCTATTAAATTTTTATTTTGTATTCTTTTATGGATTTTATTATTATATTTTAAAACTAATTTATGAAAAATGATGGGTTTTTTACTTTTGTTATCAATAATGAAGTGGAATGTTTGACCATTGATCCACATTTGATAATTTTAGGTGATTTGATAATTTTAGATGATTAAAATTAATGTGATAGTGGTAAAAATATAATTGGTCATGTTATATGCAAAATCTTACTAACGATAGTTTTCACTATGAATTTTGTATGACTTTTTAGTTTTAATCTTATTTGATTAGACGTTGGAAAAAATAATCATTCTTATCTCCTTCATTTAACCAATTCTCCATTGAATTCTATTTCTAAAATATGTATTTTTTGGATTGGATTTCTTCAAGCTTAGACATTAATTCATTATTTTTGAGATATGATTATCTATCCATATCTGACTTGAGAGCCTCCTCATTTAAATAGCTTACTTTAACTTACACTAGAATTTTCTCATAAAAAGATTTTTTAAATTGTCCCAATTACATTTTAATGGCAATATCCCAAATTCTCTATCTCCAATTCATGAAAGTAGGCCCATACCCTTAATAAATTATTTGTAAAAACTAACTTTGATTTCTCTGATTGCTTAACCATTTACCACTAATAGTAATCTATCTATGGCCTCTACTAGATATTTTTATCCTCTCTTATAGATCCACTTATATTGGTCTCTTAGAGACCAAAGAGACTTATCCTCATATCAGGATCCTTTTAACTTACCAAGACTATTAATCTTTCTTAAATCATCTATCACACTCCTTTATACTCGTGCACAAAGTTTCAATCCATTCATAAGTCTAAGACGTATAAATATGACCCTTTTTATTTATACTAAACCTTAATTATGATAAACCCTATAGGGTTTGTAACCTTTATACTATCAGATCAAACATACAAAGGTTCTTTAAAAACTGAAACCCAATCGATCATAAGAATAGCATATTAAAAAAGTACATATCAAATTATAGACCTTCTCTCTCAATAGTTTTCCTTTTGACATCAATTTATTTTCATTATGTTTATCTTAGGGTTTATATAGGTCTATGAGACTCAAGAGCTTCTCAGAAGTTTTCCATAGAGTCTAAGGGCTATATAACCTTACTAACACCTTTAAACGAAGGTAAACAACACTCTCTCACTTCACCAATTATATAATTGAGCACACACAAACCTTCAAACATAGTTATAATGGATTGTGTATGACTATATCATATCATGCTATATTACAAACCTGAGAGGGCTTAGGTGGAAGAAAACTCTCCTTTTTATTACTAGCTAATTAATGATAATGATTTAAATAGAGGGCTTAGCATCAAGTCCTACCTTCTTCATAATTTTTTTTCTTTATACATTGGAAGAAATTTCAATAATATCTATTAAATACATACCCCTGCATCTTCTTACATCATCTGGTTCAAAAATTCATAAAGAAATATGGCATAAAACATCATAGTGTATTGTAAACTCAACATGTTTCCTAGAACAACAAGTGGTGCGTGTCTGATTTATTTTTAGATAAAATATTTGGCCATATCAAAATATATTTGACTAATATAAATTGTGTATGTTTTTTCAAAAACTTGAAGTATAATTGTGTTTGAGACATATCTAGGAAATGTTTTTGATGTGGTTCACACTTATGAGAACCAACTCTTAGTTTGACTACACCTCTTGCATTGGGTGAAAATATAGTGTTGCCCTTCCAAAATTGTGCAAATAACTATTTCAGAGTATCATCTATAGCCTTCTCCTTTTATGGAAGTCAACCAGGGAATACCTAGAGCTCAATGGTATTGGGTTCATTAAGTTTTTTACGTCTTGAAATTCATTTCATTAATGTTTTTCTATTTATATCAAATGTTCAGCTTATTTTTTAAATAAATAATTTTTTCCCTATTTGATTACTTACTTCGTAAGTTATGATTACATACCAGGCAATATTACAATCTTTGTTTCATGATTTAGGGCCTACAATATGATATACATCATGTAAGTTGTCAATATTTTCTACATTTTTATCATCCATATTAGATGTTCTTAACTCTAATGTGCATATGGTAAGTCTCATCTTAATAAATTTCATAAATGATATAAACAATTGATATATTTTAGTATCATAAAGAAAATTATGAGAAAAACTATCTAAAATTTCTCAGGCTAATCTTCTTGAATGGAAATTAGACATTTTGTTAAGCATTGGTTTCAAAATATTTTCAATGTCTTCAATTAAGTATTTACATTTTATACGCACAATTCCTGGAGTTGTTACTAGTGAAACTTGTTGAGATGGTGTTTCAAAATTGTCATTAATTTCATGGATTAGCAGTGGGATGACATTTTATTCATTGTTTCTTTCCTCATTATATGCTTCCATGAATTTTATTCATTTCTAATTTCATCATTATTTATTTCCATGAAATTTTTTTCATTGTTGGGGGTAAGGCATCATGCATATAGTCATCATCAACAAAATAAAAAACACCATACTTTGAATGTGAGCTTTAAACATTATCTAATTCATTATTGTCAATTTCATTATTATTCAGTTTAGTAATGTTAATTATATCATTATTGAATTCATTATTTTTAATTTCATCATTATTCAATTCATTATTATCAATTTCATCATTGTATATGGTATTTGGCTCATTAGAGATAGTTTATGTACCTTGTTTTAAATGAAGTGCTTACATTTGTACCTTATTTTTTTTCTCTCACCTCTTCTATTTGATCAAGTGTTTCTTATTCAACTACTTTATCTTTATTGAATTTGATCCATCACCCATTGGACAATTGATATATTTTCAAAGGTGGGTCCAAAAATGCACTTTATAGATCTTGTTCTCAACTTGCAATTACTACATAAGTGCATAGAGAATGTCTGTGGGGATAGATTCTTTGAATTAGTTAAAAAAATATCTATTGAAAATCACATTTATATCTATACTATGCATAAAATGTATGCATTATGATATAACATGTATGAATTATTTGTTTTATGACTCTATGATACCATGGCAAACCATGTAATAATATAATGCATACCAAACGGCTAGGATTATGAATTCATACTTACAACACATATGCATTATTACTATAATGCATACACGTTATGCTAATGTGTACACATTATAGTATAACATGTTTTGGGCCAATAATGCATACACATTATACCATAATGCATGTGTGTTATAATATAATGCATACACAATCCTTCATAATGCATATGCATTATACTATAACACACATGCATTATGGTATAATGTGTATGCATTATTGGCCCAAAACATGTTATACTATAATGTGTACACATTAGCATAACGTGTATGCATTATAGTAATAACGTGTATGCGTTGTAAGTTTGAATTCATAATCCTAGCCTTTTGGCTCAAGAATGGCATGGATTATCAAGGCAAAGGCTTGGACCTGTCAATCTATAACCAATTCTGACAACTTTGATATAAAATAAAAAATTTAAACTTCCATCACTAATTACACTTGGAATTTCAACAAAAAAATTTAAAAAATTGTTACCATGATGACAAAAATGCTCTCCTCTTTTCAAATATATGAATTTTATAATTTTTAGACTATTTAAAGGTTATAAACTATGTTGATTTGTAACTATAGCTTTTTTAGGCTACCACATGTCACAAATATACATGCCTATACATGTTAATGTGAATTTTTTCGTTCATCCAAGTGCAAAAAAATCTATATGGTCACAAATTAGGCCTAATTCTACACATTAAAAAAAAAAAAATTGAGGTAGTTGGGGGGCCACATTAAAGGCTATCCATTTTTTTTTAAGTTTTCAAGATCTATTTAGTTACAAAATTAATAATAAAAAACATTCATTGAAAAAATAAATATAAAATATAGGTCTCAAGCTAGAATATATTATCTAAATATTCACCTGAAGGTTTGACATAATATTAAATGATTCTCAAAAAATGGTGACCCACACAACTATCTATCCACTCTATTTTATTGAAAAAATAAGAGTTCCTACTTAAATTTTAGATGTTTGGTCTGATTATACTTAATCATTTAAAACTAAAAAAAGTGTTTTGGAAACTAGACTTGAAGTGCTACAATTCACATTCTTATAGCATCTTCAAATTTTGAAGTGTATCTATTTCAAATTATCTACCTGTAAATATGAAATTATCTATTTTTCAAGGTATTTTTCCATTGAAGGTTTTTAGATCAAATAGTCCTAACTCTTTTGTGCTTCATTCCAAATACTAGGTTATTGTTATCTTACATATTTTTCAAACCCAAGATATTTGCATGTTTTATATATTCAATATTTAATTTTCTCTTATGCCACCAAAATTTATTAGATATATGGATATAAGTATGAAAATTGATAAGATTAATTACGACCCAATTGATTTTATTGAAATTCTTTTCACTAATTCTAGAGCCTACTTGAAAAAGAAAATGGAATTTAGAAATGTTGCTCGTGTTGACCTATTAATTGTAATTTTTGTTGAAAATAATAATAATTTTTAATGAAATTTAAATGCTATTAATATTTATTAAATTGATAATGTACTTGAATTAAATCATTATCAATAAGATTACTTGGATGAAAAAGATAGCGTTAAAAATCAAGTACAATTTAGGAAATATCTCATGAAAACTCCACAGATATAGTTGAATTTATGAATGTATTGAAAAATGTTGTAAGCCAAATTATACATCAAGGGGTCCAAGATAGGGTTGTAATTGATTAAATACAATAAAAGGTAGATAATTGATACATGAGTGCTCATAATGTAGATCAAGTATATGTCTCACATGATGGATTGTAATTTAAGTTTATAATGTAGTCATTTATAAAATTCATTTTGATCTTATTTTTTATAAAGATTATATTGTTTGAAAATATAATTATCCTACTTATAATGTTGTTCCTATTATTTTTCATGCTTTTCCTTCTAGAAATTCTATGATTTCTCTACATGATCCTATTACCTCTCATTTTTTAAAAAATGATCAAAGTGATTCTATTGCTTATCAAAATCCTCCAATTGAAAATTATTATCTTATGTTTGAACAATATTTTTCTTGTAATATTCCTCCAATCACTTTACATATTACTAATGTCTTTCTTTAAAAAACTATATTATATTCCAATCTATTCTATTTCTATTATTGTTATCAACCCGAAATGACTACTATGATGCATTCATTACATGAATTGAAAAATTAAATCAAGGTCACATCTAATGGTTCTCAAAAGGAAAGTATTATGGTCACATCTAATGATATTATTCTCAACCCCTTAATCATGAACTAATTCCATACCCATTTACAATAGGGTTTTTACTCCAAAATTTGAATTGTTTAATGAAATAAGAGACCGTTCTCAACATATTAGAGTTTTTTTATGCCTCTTAATAATAATTTTCCAATAACCATAAATTATTAACTAAGATATTTACAAGGACCTTGAAGTATTATGGTCTTGATTGGTATATTTTGATTTTGCATCAAGGTGAAGACATTATTTTACCAAATTAGTTAATGACTTATCTCAATTTTCAATAAAATTTAATATGAAGGCTACATTTTCATAATTAGCTTAAAAAAAGATATATAGACACCTAATTATGGTAGAGTGATAATTATTTGATATGGTATCAGTGTATTTATGTTCTTATGGATCATTCCTTCAGATTAGGTTCTTATTAGCACATTTCCCTTGTGTTATGGGTCTCATTTAGATTTTATGATTTTTTTCCTTTGTAATTCAATTTTTTGTGCACCATAGGCCAATGATAATATCACCATTCAATTTGGAATGCCCGAAAACCTAAAAAGTGACTATTTTTTCTTGGGATTGACTATAGATGCTCTTGAAATGTTCAGAACACTATTTCATTGTATTTTGGTCTTTCTAACCAAGAGTAAACTAGTAAATCTTTGTAATAGTTTTTATAGGTAGTTTGACCCATTCTATTAGTTTATTTAGATCTGTGTATCATGTTTTTTGAGTTTCCTACCTTTTATACCTCATCTTGAGTGCCAATATAGTCCTAATATTATTTATAAAAGTCTATAAATTTTGAAAACACATCCATTTGAATTTATAATCCATATAATAAAGTGTAAAAGGATTATTATGTTAAATCAACACCCCTATACCAAAATAGAATTAAAATATTAGTGAAATAGCATCTTAATTTTAATAGATAATAAGATATCATTGATAAGGATAAATATAAGAGTCAGGATCTTCATATTCTACTTGACTAATTGTTAAACTAAATTGAATGTTGATTAAAAAATTATTAAATAATAAGGGATTTAATTGAGTAGGCACCTCGTAACTAATTCCATTTCATTATGGTTTTGCAAGGTGATTTGAGCCAATTATGGCCACAATAAAGGAGGAGGATTTATATAAGATATATAGTGAATTGTGACAAGCTGGGTGAGGTGTTTGAAATACATAAGCAAAGGAAGACATCCATTAATTCTATTAATTTTTTTTTTCTATGAGCGTACATGGTTCACTAGGATCATTTTCTCTCTCTAGTAGTATACCAATGCATTTATGTATAGACTAGGAGTATACTAACACACTTATTTTAATGTTATATACTTTATTAGGTAAATAATATTTTATGATTTATTTATAGAGAAATATTTGGACAAAATTTCACTTGATTTCAACCTCTGATAACACATCTTTGTCAAATTAAATCATTTAAATATATTGTATTTCTACTATGTTATTGTATTATATTTAGATTTGAATTTCATAGATTGTTTATGGTTTAGTTTGGTGTTGTTGACCTAAATATAATTTACCATGTAAACATTATGGTGAACCTATGCCCTCATGCACCCCTTAGGGTTATACAATGTTCACTTATATTGTATATTTTTTTTTAAGGTTTCCTAAACCATTACCTTATTATGCCATTATATTAGGTTTACTCTTTGCTTACCCCTAGTGGTATCCACATTACCTTTCATGTTCCATTACCTTATATAGTTAGTTATTGTTGTATTTTTTATAGATTTGATTTTTATGGAACTGTACTTATTTTCTTCTCTATCATTAGCATTTATTCCTTGTGAATTATTATAAACTTTATTTTGGTGTGTTTTATATATTATTAAAAATATAAGGTTCCCTTTTATTATATACATACAGCCATATTATTCCACTTAAGGATATTATATATTATAATTTACTAGGTGAATTAATA
Organism: Torreya grandis; assembly: GCA_037957365.1. Lineage (NCBI taxonomy): Eukaryota > Viridiplantae > Streptophyta > Pinopsida > Cupressales > Taxaceae > Torreya > Torreya grandis. The sequence goes on from JARHVA010001516.1 coordinate 507,156, forward strand.
GATTGAGTTGCAAAACACTTTGATTTTATTAGAATTACTTTGGTTCATGCTCATGTTTATTTGAAAAATTAACTAATAATTATCAATGATGTTAATGCTTATTATTTTAAAAAAATGTTGATGGTAAAGTAAATGAAAATGATATCAATGAAATAAATTCCAATTCTAATGTTATGAATGATAATGATATGGTTGATAATATTGTTAATTTTGATGAAGAGAAAGATAATGTTGGATGGCCTTTTTTTGAGACAACACATCCTAGATCACCCTATAAGAATATATGAAATATTTAAATTGTTAAATGATATCTAAAGAAACACATATAATTTAGGTCAACCTAAAAATTAGGGTTTATTTCCATGTTGGATAATGTTTTTGTGTCTAAAATTTCTTCCACTATTCTTCCTTGTCATATTTCTTATATCTGTGTTGCTATTTATTTTCCTTTATAAATCGATGTTAATTCTTTAGTTGTTTCTTCACAAGCTCTTTAAGCATCTGAGTATGTTTAATCTGAACCTTCATATTTTATTTATATTATTTCTAAAGTTCATAATGTTTCCATTCCTACCTATACCACTAATGTGTCTACTTAAAATATTGAAACTACCATCCTTACAAAAATTATGTAGGTTATGTAATAATAAATGTAATTTCTATTTCAAGGGTCTTAAAATACATTTCACAAAGTTACTTCACATGAACCATTTTTTTAAAATTTTGGCTTATGATGTCCTTTTCTATCTTTTTACTATCATATTTGTAACTCCAAATTTTGAATTTTCAATGGTAAATGTGATCATTATCATCAATTAAAATATTTATATTCTTCACGTCTCAACATTGTGGATAATGATATTTTTTTTCTGAAACTATTTCCTAGAATCCCTAAGGACTATGATCTTGATTGGTTTTATGAATTTCCATATGGATCCTTAAAATATATCAATAATTTTTTTGATAATTTATTACCTTAATTTTCTATCAACATTAAAAGGAAGGTCACATTTTCATATATTTCATAATTTAAATAAGGACCTACGGATAATGTTAATTAGTATGTTCTTGTACTCAAAACTATGATTCTAAATGCAACTCATAAATTAATTGGTAATGAATTATAAATTATAATCACTTTGATTCTACTCCATCCCATTAAATAAAATTTGGTATTGAACACTTAATAATATTTTGACTAAAAATTTCACATGGTTAGAATTTATGAGATAAATATTTTTTAGGCTAACATGCTCAAATATGGGATTAGTTTTAGATAAAGGTAAAAACAGGTTTTGATGGGATCCTAAAACCCAAGTACAAGGAAAGAAAGATAAAGCTTCAACTCCCACAGGTAGAACCTAAAAACTACTATAGAGAAGTAGCAAAAATAAGTTTTAAATGGACCTGAAACCACCAGAGAGACCACTGGTCAAAACCCAGATTTAACATAGATCTGGCTACACCAAAGATAGAAGATTACAAAAAGAAACCAGAGAACAGGACCAAAAAACATAACCAGCAAGAAGAACCAGACTATTCTTCCAGTTCCAAAATCATTTTCACAGTTTTTGTACCTTTCACAAGAGTATCCTAAGTGGTAGTTGCTGCCAACTTGGCTCCCTCTTGTGTAGCCTTCTTTCTTGAGCTTTGTCTCATCCTTTTGCTAGGCCCCTCCAAAGATTTCTTCTCCTCGCTAGCTCTTTTTCCAATATTGGCAGCTGTAGCACAAATGTTGGATGTTACTTCCTCCATTTTCGTTCTGTTCTCCCTAATGAGTTCCTGAAGGTTATTCTCATAATCTTTGAGATTGGCTGGGATATCTCTTATCTATTTTTCCATGTTGTTAATTTTGTTCCATGCATCTTTTTGGTTATCTTTTATAATTTCCACTTTCCTTTTGAGATCCTTAATCTCCTTACACATCCAAGAATCAAGTTGGAGAGAAGCCTCTACTTTGCAATTAACCCAACTCATAGGTGTGTGCTTTCCATCATTCTGCCTTCTCTCTCTCCATTCCTTAGAATTCTTATTGGGACTATTCCTGCCTTCTTCAAAGTGATCCTCTCGGCCCCTTTGATACTGTTCTTTTGTTCTAGTTTGAATTTCTATGTCCATTTCTTGATTGTCATCCTAAACTATATTTTCCCTATTGTTTGTTGAAACAGTGTCCTCAACAGGGCCATCCTGGACAATATCTTCCTCCGACACTTTCTGATTTTCCTCAGTTTCTTCTTTACTATTTTCAGATTCCTCCTCTTTGTTGACTCCTTCTTTCTCATTCTTCTCTTGACATTCTTCGTCCTCTTTTGAATTTGTATTCCAGCTTTCAGTACCTTCTTCTTCCTCCAGATTTTCCTCCCTAGGTTTATCAATTCTATCCCACTCTGTATCTTCTTCTACATTCTAATTTTTGGTGCTGGGGAACTTGATTTTGTCTTTCCCTTTTACAATTTCACTCTTTCTACTCCCAGACTCCTTATTTTTCCCCTGGTTAGGGTTCTTAACCATATCTTTATTCTTGCAGTAGCCTTCGATTAATAGAATTAGGCCTTCATGCAGGATAGGATGCATTTCCTTCTTCCTGTGAGCAAATAAACTTTGGACCAAAGAGTAGCGCAGGTAAAAGGGAAAAGACAATCTTACCTTGTGTCTGAAATGATTAAAGAAAACAAAGTGGAATTTATGCACTCTCTTGCTTCTTTCATCTAGGATGAAATACTCCCTTATACAGCATAAGACATCCCTCCATATCCCCTTAATCTGTTCCAATTCATAGAAATCCCCATTCTTGACCAACTTTTTCTCTTCCACATCCGTCTTGGGGAACTTACAAAAGGCCTCGTTCAAAATGCTTGTCTGCTTGGAGAATTTAAGTCCATTCGTAGGTAGCCCTGTAACCTCTGCTATAAAATCCTCAGTTAGGTTCACTGTGATACCATGCAAAGTGACCCTTTCATCAATCCAATTTTTGAAAAAAGCCATAGTGATATGCGGTTTTGACCCATGTAGCCTTTCCATATAGTTCACGACTTTTCCTTTCTACAAAATTCTCCAGACATCTTATTTCTCTCTCCATTCATCACAGTTTTTGGGTTCCTGCTTCCTTGGTTCTCCCTTCCTTTCGTGAGCCATACTCATCTCCTTTGAAACCCAGTCGCTATGAACTTGACAATGATCCCACCTGCTGCCAATTTGATTTGAAAGTCAGCTTTGTTTGGGCACGTTCAGGATCCGCTTCTCACTCTCAAGAGCCTTCCTCTTTAATGATTGTAGACCTTTCCCCGCAAATCCACTCCTCCTACTCATTATATTTCCATTACAATCTAATATTTCCCTCCTTTGCATGAGTTGCATCATGAAGAATGAGCACCCTCAGTTCCACATTATTTTCTAATGTTTCCTGCCACCTCACTTTTTGTCCTATCCAGACTGCATAGTTTGCTAACCAATCTGCAACTCCATTGGCTTCACTATAGGTGTGGGTTATAGTCACTTTATCAAAAAAATTTATTAAGGTTTTCATCTCCAATACCATAGCCTCTATGGTCCAAGACACATTATTTTTATTGTTAAGAATATTTATGATGTTCAATGAGTCTCCTTCTAGCCACAATTTGGGATATCCTGAATCCATAGCTATTTTGATGGTCTGAAGGGCAGCAGTAGCTTCGACAATGTGACAATTCGATTTACCGATGGGGATTTCAACAACATCAATAACCTTTCCTATATGGTTTCTCAAGACTCCACCGCAACCTGCTTTCCCCGGATTCCCTTTAGCAGCTCCATCAAAGTTTCCTTTAATCCACCCTTGAGGGGGAGCATTCCATGTAACTCCTAATCTGGGATTATCAGGTTTACCTTTAGAATTTTCCGTACTTAAGGGATTATCCACTTGGAGAGTTGAGCTTAGATTCTTTTGTGATAAAAAATTATCCTTAATAGCTCTAATGATGTTCTGTCCTACCACCCATCCAGGGAGTTCTTTATTTCTAAAAATTCAGTTATTTCTTTCCTTCCATATTCCCCACCAAATATGGGGAAGAGTAAGTTTCCATAAAAAAATTACTTCAAAATTCTTGGAGGGGCAGTACCAGCTTTTAAGAGATAATTCCATGTTTTTATGATGGATCCATGTGATGCCCCACAGATTGAGGATCTCTTTCCAGACTAGCTGTGTAAAAGAACAGTTTATGAACAAATGGTCTCTATCTTCAAGGCCCTTATTACAAAGAATACACCTATTCACAATATATATTCCTCTTTTCTGTAAATTGTCCAAAGTTAAGATTTTGATTTTAGGTATGAGCCCCTTGATCCAGGCCTTCATCCATAGCAGTTTGTTGCCATTTCCCTTTGAAGTGAAAATGGAAGAAACTTTAAACTGTCGGCTTGGCTCATTATGCCAAACAATCTTATCTTCAAGATTAGGGTATAGAGATAAAGAATTTAGGGATAGTTGAATATCCTTGAAATCTTGATCATAGTCAGTGAGGTTCACCCAGGAGTTGTTCTGCCAGTATTGGTTAACAATTATTCCCACTCTTTGCTTGCAACGGTCTATAACATCTTTATCTTGGATTTCATATTGCAAAGGTTTTCCTTTTAACCAAATATCTTCCCAAAATTTCACCTTTTTGCCATTGCCAACTTTCCAAGAACTTCCTTCTTCTAAAACATGTTTAGTCCCCTGTACTGCCCCCCATATGGCAGAAGGATGGGAAATGTCTGGATTAGAAAAGAATTCAGGGAGTGACTTTGCCTTAAATAAGTATTTGTGCTTCCATATTTTGCTCCATTCTTTATTTTCTTGATAAACCCTCCAACCCTGATTAGATAAGAGAGCTTTGTTCATACTTCTAATTTTCCTTATTCCTAGTCCACCTTCCCTGACAGGTTTACAGATGTTATCCCATGCTATTAAAGGCATTCTTCTTTTCTCCTCAGTACCTGACCAAAGAAAGTTTCTCTGAATTTTTTCAATAGCTTCAAAAAATTTAGTGGGGATTTTGAAAAGACTCAAAACGTACATGGGTATGCTTTGAAGACTTGCTTTGAGGAGGGTGAGCTTTCCAGCTTGGCTTAGAAAACTACCTTTCCATCCCGCTAATTTCTTACTAAATTTTTTAATAAGTCCTTCCCAGAAAGCTTCAGGAACTTTCATCCCAAAAGGGAGACCAAGGTAAGAAGAAGGAAAAGATCCTATGGAGCATTCAAGGATTTTTGCTATTTTGTTTTGTCTATGACTTGGGGTATTAGTAAAGAATACTGCACTTTTGTTCTAGTTTATCAATTGTCCAGAGGCAGAATATAAATTTATAGCTTCCTTTAAAGTTCTGGCTTCTGTGACTTCAGATTGCCCCATGAAGATAGTGTCGTCAAAAAATTGACCATGGGAACATATTAAAGTATGCGAAGAGGGTTTCAGGCCCTTAAATAAACCTTTACTAACTAAGTCCCCTAAGTATCGCCCCATACTATCAGCCATAATTATAAACAGAATAGGGGAAATAGGATCCCCCTGTCTTAATCCCCTTGATAGATTGAAAAAATGAGATGAACTCCCATTTACCAACACATCAATATAAGTAGTAGATATCAACTGCTTGATCATGTCAACCACTCTTTGTTCAAAGCCAAAGGCCATAAGGCTTTTAGAAAGGAATAACCAATCCACCCTATCATATACTTTAGCAATATCCACTTTCATTATGAACCCCTCATTGTTTGAGCTGAACAGCGAGTGAATATTCTCATGCATCGTTATTACAGAATTGAGGATTTGTCTGCCTAGGATGAATCCATTTTGCTGATCAGCTATTATCGACGAGATCACTTGAATTAATCTGGTTGTTAGAACTTTGGATATTATCTTATAGAAGGAGTTGCACAGGCTAATCGGTCTAAACTGATCAGGACTGTCAGCTCCAGCTTTTTTTGGAATCAGACACAAAAAAGTGGCATTTACTTCCTTCAGCATCTATTTGGCTCCAAAGAATTCCTTCACCGCATTACTAACATCTTTGCCAATAAGTTTCCAGAGCTTTTGAAAAAAGAACATGGGAAAACCATCTAGTCTAGGTGATTTATCTCCTCCTAAAGATCTAACTGCTTTGAAGATTTCCTCCTCCTTAGGTATGGAACATAACATGTTATTTTGCTCCTTCAAGACCAAAGGAGGAACCACGCATAGGATATCAACCTGATTTTTCAAGTTGATGTTTCTAGCAACCTTCATCAGGGAGGAGAAAAATGAAAGCATTTCCTCCTTTATTTCCTTTTCCTCTATTATCTTCTGATCTCCTTTTTTCAAGTGTTGAATATGAGTTTTAGCTCTGTGTTTCAAAGTGGAAAGATGGAAAAACTTTGTATTTTTGTCTCCTTATTTCAACCATTTCACCTTAGATCTTTGTCTCCAATAGGTTTCTTCCTTTGTTATAATATCTTGGTATTGAACCAATTGTTCACTTTCTTCTCTACGGAAGTCAGAAGTATAACTGTTTTGCTGAATTTTTTCCTGAATTCTACTAATTTCTTCCTTAATAGTCTTCTTTTTCTCAAAGATATTTCCAAAACAATCCTTATTCCATTTCTTAACTTCCTTTTTAACATTTTTGAGCTTGGAAGCCACTCTAAAGAGAGTTGTTCCCTCAATAGGTATATTCCACCACTCTTTTATTTTGCTTTCAAATTGTGGGTGCTACATCCACATCTTTTCAAATCTGAACGGATGATTCTTTTTCTGGTTCAATTTGACCGCTGTGAAAATAAGAGGGAAATGATCTGAGCCTATTCTATGGCATGCTTCCAATTTACAAGTGTAATCTTTTGTCCAGTCTGGGGAAATGAGAGCCTTATCAAGCTTGGCCTGTATACATTCATTATCAAGTCTCTTATTGCTCCAAGTATACTAAATTCCTTGCAGCTCCACATCCATTAAGCCTTCTTTACTTATAAACTCCATGAGATCAAATCTCCCTTCCATTTGAATATTATTACCACCCTTTTTCTCATAATCATAGAGAGGAACATTAAAATCTCCCATTATAATCCATCGCCCACAATAATCTTTGCTTCTAAGATTTGAGAAGGTTTCCCAGACCTTTTTCCTTTGGTTCTTGGCATTGGGAGCATAGATATTTACAACATACCAACTTTCCTTTTGGTCAAAACTAGTTATTTTAATAGCCAAATTTTTTTTACTTTCCATCAAAATAGAACCAGAATATTGGTTTTTTTCCATAGCATCATGGTTCCCCCTGAAGCACCTTCAGAGCTGCTAGCCTTAAAAGTATAATTTTTAAAATCTTTGATCTGTTCTGCTTTCTCTTTACTCATTTTGGTTTCTTGGAGCAGAAGGAAGTCCGGCTTTTGCTCTCTGACAAAATTCCTAACTAAATCTACTTTATATATGCTATTTAGCCCCCTAATATTCCAGCTAAGAATTCTCATTGGTTTTTATTGATATGGAGCCATTTCAGCAGGGTTGCCTGCTTTCCATCTGCTATATTGTGATTGCTTTCCATCTCTGTATTCCTCTTTGCAGATTTTTTCCCAGGTTTATCTAGAGATCCTACATCCGGTTTTAATTTGGCTTGCGGTTCAAATCCTTTTCCTTCTTTGCTCCTAAGAGGACCATTTCCTTTCACACTGCCATTTCTCGTCGCCATGTGTTTTGTATTGTTCTTTTTCTCACCTTTTATCTTTTGGTTTTTTGAGTTTTTACCAGTCTCTTTCTTTTCTTCTGCCATTAGGGTCTCTTTCACTGGAGTGTTATTTTCATCCTTTGATACCTCCTTCTTTTCCCCCATTTGGGCTTCACACATCTCTCCTTCTATATTATTCCCCCCTTCAGGTAATACTTCTCCTTCCTCTAATCCTTCAATATCCTTTACCTTAAAAAGTTGATTTTCTAAACTTTGGGTATTCTGGTTTAGAAAATTAGCTTCTTCTTCTGTTAGATGATCTAGTTTTTTGTTCTCTGATTTCATCCCCTTCTCTTCCATTAGGGGACTAGATTTTTTTAATAGGGGCTCTATTGCTCTATGGGATTAGTTACCTTACCTTTAATGGAGATAAATATGAAGGTAAATTAGTTATCAAATATGAGGCTAATGATAATAATTTAAAAACTAATAATGAGGAAAATAATATAGCGAATGGGGTATACCAACCATCCTATAGGCTAATCCTATAATAAAGAGAATGAAGAAAAATTACATGGTTAACTAAAAGTCATTAAATTTTTCATAAAATATTACTTGAATGCAATATGATCTCTTTACCTCCTACATAGGATATTGACTCATCAAGGTCCTTGAATATGAACCATGATGTTAAATTATACTATTATTATCATGGAGTACTTGAACATTACAAAAACAAATGCATAAATTTGAAGCATAAAATCCAAGACCTAATTGAAAAAAATAAAATATAATAGGATCACACCATAATTATAAAGGAATTAGTTTTAAAACCAAATCAATAATTGAAAATATTTGTGAATCCTCTTCCCAATAATGTTAGTCAATCCAAAAATCAATATTATGCTCATATGATAGCTCAAAAGGGACCATCACATGACTATAATTCTCATCTACTTGATATATTTGTAGGTGTGGTTAAAGACAATGATAAATATCTTACTCATATTATATTATATGACTCTGAAATTATAAAGGATGATTCTATCAATGTAATAATAATCATAGAATATTTCATGGGGACACATTCAAGGTTGTGAAACATAATTATGATTTAAAATGGTTTAAAGATAAATGTGTGTATTATGAAATATATTATTAGTATTAAATACATTGAGAAATATTTAGTTGGTACAACCACATTTATTAAAGAATATGATGGAATAACCATAGAACCACTAGATAGGATTAACTTGCCTATCAGAATGGGTTTCATTTATTACTACACAATGGGACATATGGCATATTTCTTAGACGTCCCTAAATTAATCAACTAAAAGTGAGTATGTAAAAACTACACTAGTGCTTAAATTTTATCCATTAAAATAAAGTGATTATTATCTAGGGCATCACCTATGAGCCTTGCACACATGTTTTTACCTTAAAATATACCAAAATAATATAATCATAAGTCCTCAAATAATTATACCCCAAGTTCAAGTACCTATTTATCCACATACCAAGGTAATATTATCATAAAATATAGTGCCTATTAAAGATAAAACATATATAAAAATTCTAATCATTACAAATGAAATTAAGATAATAAAAAATTAAAATTTAAAAGAGTATACTAAATATAATATAAACACTTCCATCGATAAATATTACTTTTATTATGGTTACACCGATGATGATTATAATTATGATGACAATGCATTATCCTTCTTGGACTCATGGGTACAAGACATCTAGATAGTGACCATGAGGACATGAAAAAATATATTTATACACAATATGATCAATTACTTTTATTTATTGGCCAACTTTACATGATAACCCCATATATTTCAACTAAACAATATATTTGTACATATTTTATTTTTTTTCACCTGTTTTCTTAGCCCCAATTTAATTTCTTCTTGTATATGGATTTGGGGAATCATTTTTTCTCCTATATCTTTATTTCATGTTTTTTATTAGTTTGGTTCTTCCATTGCTTCTAATTTATTCTAATTATTTCATCTGTGTTTTTTGAATTTTGAAGTTACCTTTTCTTTCACCCCAACACACTATATTTTTATAAAGGTTTGGAGCCATGAATGATGAGATGGCCTTAGTTATTCCAAAAAGACAATTATTTTTATACATTTCATGCAATTTTTTATATTAATAAATGGAATAGTTTGAAATGGGATTGTCATATGGGTATCCTCTCTATAGATTTTAAAGGATTATTAACGTATGTGAAAAAAATATTTAGGATATATTTAATATTTTAGTTCAGTAAAAAGTATCATGTGTAAACGATGGAATTGATAGTCATAAAATACATTTAAATACCTCATTGTGTTTACTTTATAGATGTGAATTCCTATATGGAGAGAAAACAAAACTGTAGTGTGTAGATAAGTGGTATCTTTCCATGTAATGACATCTTGAAACACCACAACACCTACATTCAAAATAAAGAGTATTAGGGTATAGGGAATGAATTATATGAATTAATAATGCATCAAAAACATTAAATAATTAATTTATTCTCTAAATTACTCATAATAAAATTTATTGAAAAAGTGGTGTGTGATTATTCAAAATGTTTTTTTTTTATAACAACTAACTTTTAATTTACAATGTTTACTAGTATATAATGTATACATGAAAATAAAATATTTATATATTAAATATTTCACACATATAAAATAATGATAAAAAATACAAGATAAAAAAAGATTGGAACATAGTTTTTTATTCATCTACAAATGTTTATACAAAAGCTGAAGCTATAGAGGGATTTCTAAAGAAAATGAAGTTGAGTCTGAACAAATCACACTAGAAGGTAACCATCATGATTATGAAAAAAAAAAAAAAATTGACAATTATTTAAATATTTCCACAAGGATATATAGAGGATGATTCATCTAGAAAATTATTATGAATTATCCTTCAATGCAAACTCACTAGTAATGAAAAATATCTTGGAGAGTTCTTCCCACAAGGAAAATAGAAATACATTTCACACACATATAACCTTGGTATGTTGCCTCTATTTTTGTTCATTGAAGGAAGAACCAAGAAATTTTTTCCATGGGATATGATGAATTAAAAATATTTTCTCTCTTAATAGACTATAACTTAGACTAGGTCAATTAATTTAGCCTACATATACTTGGATGATCGAGTAAGGACCAATTATATCCATAGATCTATTGAAGGGTAACCTACAACTCAAATTTCAAGAGGAAAGGGTTCCATATCCTAATCCTTTGGCGTAGGTATATATACCTCAATAGACCTCAATAGAGGTAAATTATTTTAAATATGACTATAAATATACAAGATAAAATTCTTGTAAAGGAGTACAAAGTAAATGTAAATTATTATCTAAGTGATTTTAAATGGGGTAAGGTGAAATGGTCAACAAAATGGGGGTCTATGCAAGGTAAAATGATATATGGAAATATAAGTAATCCTATATCCATACCAACTTATTTGGTATAATGAAGATCCTATGTAAGGACACTGACATATATCCAAAAAGTAATAGGCAACATCTTTTTTACTATGTAGGGGAGATAGTATAGGGATACAAGTACTTACATTAGGGTGGATTCATCAATGCCTCAACCTAATCCATGGATCAAGTGTAACTTTTCAAGAGATTATTTTAGGTTGAGGACATCAAATGGTTGGATGAAAACCTAGATATCCTTAGTTAAGAACTCCAAATGACTCTTATTGAACTTTAATAATACCACAAGATAAGACATACAAGACAAAGTTCTAAGACACTAACTCTCCCAAATATTTCATTAAGGTATAAGTGAGAACAATTAGAGTATATTCATGTGATATTATTATTTAGGAATGAAATATAACCACTGTATATACCATTCCTATCCCCAAAACCAACTATAAACTTTAATATGATAGTATCAACTAGGCTGATACAGTTGGAAGATGTCATCTAACACAGTAAGGTATTAGTTAGTCTGATACAATACAAATTTCAAAAATCAAAATTAAAACTTTATCAAGATATCCAATATAGTAAAAAAATGATAAAGTCACAAAATAGATGACTTCGACCCTTAAAATACCATATGATATAGGGGACTATCAAATCTAGATGGAAAGTAGACAAATAACTACTATGGAAAGAGACTTAGAGGAGGTTAGAATGATAGTAGTGATGGTGTGATAATATTTAATTCTAGAATCTATCACAAAGTACCATAAAACAATCCCACCCCATTCTTAGTTCACCCTTTAAGGCATGCACTTATGGATATTGATGCATCAACAAGTTGATACAAGAGAAAACATTGGTAAAGTAAAAAAATTAAAAATAGTATGTGTATACATATGCCCCACCCTAAACTCATTACTGTCACAATAGTGTAATGTGGAATGGTGCTTTAGTATATAAACATAAAAACACAAAATCATATTTTAAAATAAATTTTGAATGCACTACTAATAAATGAATAATTCAAAGTCACATGGGCATACCTTGAATTATCTTCTTGATGAATAGCTAAATGTAAATACCATAGTCTTACATATGGATGGTGTTGTAAATGAGTTGGATACATCCTAAGGATAGAGGGATAAAAATGAAAAAAACTAATGCGTGCATACAAAATATGGTCATATAATAAATGCAAAATCAACATATCATAAAATTATTGAAAAACTTAGGAAAATTTGCAATACAAGATTTATAAGGATAGGTAAGAACCAAAAGATCTAAAGAAGTAGATAAAATAGAGGAAATTTGGTAAGATTAAATGATAAGGCTAATTAGGACTAAAACACCCAAAAATCCATCCAAAGTAAGATAATTAATCATCCATATCAAACAAATGACACATAATTTATTTATGATAAAACAATAATTTTAGATAAGTAAAAAATCAATCTCAAACAAGGATGGAGAAATGAATAAAAAATAAGTCTAAATGGCTTGAAAAAATTGAATAGAAGACTCGAACCCAAACATATAAGATATGAATAATAAGAATTGAATAAAATGTTAAGGATTTATTAAAAAAATTACCTCTCAAGGGGAAAAGATGAAGGGAGGGAAAATAATGCATAACAAAGCATAAATCACGGTTTTTCCCACAAAAATCACTCAAATCATGTTGTCAAAACTAGTAGTTTTAAACATCAAAGGCCTTAGATAATCCTACCTAGCAACATAAGCTTGGGCTAACTTGTGAAGTATAAATATTATTCCATGAAGGATAACATTCATAAATTAATAAAAGGATCCTACCAAACATGGACTATTAGCTATTTTTTTGAAAAAATAAGTGGTCCTAAAATGTAAGAAAATATAATAATGTAATGAGACTTCCTACCTTACTCTACTAACCTACCTCACCCTAGTGGACCTTGGCTCTATCATGAATCCAACTATGGAATTTTAGCTTTGTCTAGAATAGGATATGTGCCAAAAATATCATGTATTTTGGGGTAATCTAACTTTTAAGATATAATTTACATTTTAATATTAACTTTTATTATGATTTAGATTTTAAATCTTTTGGGTTTTTCTATTTTCATTCTCCATGTAGATCAAGAAAAATATACAAATGGGTATTAAAGATGACTAACCCAAGATATATTACACATAGCCACTATAGAGGATAACCTAAAAAATCCTAGAGTTACATTATAAGAAAGAGTAAAATATCAAAACTAACCTAGGTGTGTCTCAAGTGAAAGGAGAGGTAAAGCTAAGGAATGATATAAATGATCATGGAATGATTGGGTTACCCCAATTGCAAAAATTATGTGTGAATTAATATGGTAAAATGATAAGTACATATGAAAAATCATCATTAGAGAAGTTAAAATGTGGATGAGGACATGAAGATAGATTTCTATAATTTTACCCCAAAATAATATGATTGATTCTTAGTGAGGAAAAATAATACTATTGACTATAACCTTATATGTCTAAAAAGATAGCCATCTTATGTTGGAAGTGAAAGTAATATATGAAAAATGAGAAATGATGGGTTTCTGTGAAGATGGATTGGTTGATCCCCATGTCTTACTGTGCAACTCAAAAACTGAAAAGCTAAGATGCATAATTAAGATAAAAATATAGAAATGATAACAAGTGACCCAAAGGAACACATAGATATGAAAAGTATTAAAGAGTCACAAAGAAAATAATGGTTGACTATATAAAGGATGGGAATTTTTGAGGAAGGAATATTTGTACTCCCCAAGTGTTATAATGCAACTCACAAACTAAAAATCAAAGAGGTGTAAGTGTATGCACTAAAATATAGATCTATAAAAGAAACTAATAATTAGCCTTAAATTAACAATGCAATTGATCATTCAACAAGTTGTATTCTATGATGACTCTCAACTCATCGTCAAATAAGTCAATGATGAGTATTAGGCCAAAGATGAAAAATGCATCCGTTATAAATGAATGGTTAACAACTTAAATAAATAAGTATGTATATACAATTTGAAAAAGTCCCTCAAGCACACAATAAGTATGCATATTCCATGGATTCTATTGGCTCTCTCCTTGAATTCAAAAAGGATACTCAACGATGTCAATTTTTGGTTGAGCAACTAATGATCTCAATGTATGATATCTCAAAATCTGAAATAATATGTAAGATATTTGGTCCTAATTAACATTGGTATTAGGGAATTTATACTTACTTCTAGGTCCACATCCTCCCTCTTAATATTTAATGTAACTAAAGTAAATCAAGGAAGTTCATGATGGAATCTATGAAGCACACACCATGGCATGGAATTAGCAAAGAAACTATTCACAATAGGATACTATTGGTTTATTACTTGACCTATCCAATGTTAATACAAAATAAAATAAAATAAATCAATTTAAAATAAATAAAATAAAAATTCACAATAAAAATCATCCAAAGGTGAAAAACTATTTTTATGGTGCCTTAGGCAAGTACCATGATGAAAAATAGTTTCTAGCCTAATGTAAATATATTGTCTACAAGTTCCCTACACTTAGGGGTAAACCTAGTTTATTCAATCCCATCCCTAGAACACTACTACCATACCCATCCTTCTTCCCACTTTTGACCTTGATAATTAAATGATCAATGTCTTGAGACATATTTTGGAAATATCTTGGTATATCAAATCTTTTTTAGAGTACACTAGAACACAACTTCATAATAGTACATGAATGATTGGGCACATGGTTATTATGTGATGTGGTCTTCAAATATCCATCTTGAATCATTCAACCATTCCATCTACTACCACCTTCATCTTGGATGTTATAACTAGTTTTACCTTTGTTTGTAGCCTCATCATCGGTCAAAAATATACAAAATCTAAAAGCCCCTACAAAACCATTTATATTGTCATTAGTCCTATTAAAATCATTGTCAAATTTTAAATAAATCATTACAACTTTATCAGGGTCTATCATTCCCATTCCAACCCCCTCAAATACATCATTTCTTGGGGAAAATCAAATCTATCATTATCATTGATCACCAAATATTAGGTTTTTAACTTTTTAAGAGACAAAACATAATATGCTTGTTTATTTTTAGTTTATGTGTGTTCTTGCACTTGTTATTTTTAATTGTTTTTGTGATTTCTCATTTTTTATGTTTTTGTTTGTCTTACTATATATTATAATAATGTAATCATGGTTTTACATAACATGGTGCATACTATCATATGTAATAGTAAATATCAAATTTCTCAAACATTTATAATTCCATGCAATATTAGCACATGATCACATCATCAAAACTCATAAGCATTCATTCATAGACATTCATTCTAACTAATTATCCAACAATAACATTCATTCTCATGAAACGTCCATTTATTCATCACCCACCCCTCTAATATTAACACTAATTCTTCCATTTCAATCCTTCTTATCATTTTGAGATCCCATATGTGTCTTCCATCCCCACATGCCCTCTCAAGGGGAATCTCTCTAACCATCATGCCACTAGGGACATCTTCTTACACCCTTATTTTTTTCTGCATTATTTGAAAATATGTTGCTTCTAAACACACTTCCCTTTCAAAGATGGGTAATGTAAACACCCTAATTTTTATACCAATTCATCATCATCAAATCAATCATTAATTAATTTACCATAGTATGATAAAACCCGAAAATCACCATACCAATTATTTAATTTTACCATATCAGTTAATGAATCGTATTTAATGCCACCAATTACACTCCATGATTTATTATCTAATTAATTTTTATTAATTAGTTAATAAATTATTAAATAATTTGATGCAAACATAGTTATTAAAAACAAATAAAATTTAATAATTATCATCTTCCATGTCATCATTCAGTCAACTCCTTAATCAAAATGGAAACTCATTCCACTTATCCAAATCAATCTCAAATAAGTAGTTAACTCTTGCATTAAATATAAATTAAATTAGTTAACTCCCTCATAAAATGGAATAAAATTAATTAACTCCTTTATTTATGTTTTCATTAGTAAATCACAAATCAATTTAATCAATTTTAAAACAAATCAAACCATGCAGGATTTAGATCAAGTGAGTTAATCTAATCCATATAAACTCAAATTTTTTGAATCTGATCATGTTAATATCAACCACTCATCCTCCCATCCAAAAATATATAGATTCATCTTTCATCATGTATTATCACACTTCTCTAGTGTGTGAAAGCCCATATCAATATAAATATGTCATATTTGAAATCAAGCAATAAAAGGTACATGTTGTTATAATCTTAGATGGTCCTTTGAGCAACCATAATCCTTATTGAAGCATTAAAAAATCCACTCAACAAAGGATATATTCACTTGGTAAGTGAAGGTATCATTCTTTCTCTTTTTTTTTCACAATCTGAGGTTGTGTTTTGATTTTGAGTAGGAGATTGGTATTATTCTTAGTTTATTTCATAGCTCTAGATTTTAATATATATTGTAGAAAAAAAAAGAGGCCTAATGACTAATTATAGGTACCAAAGATAAAGTGAAATAAACCCAAAGGTGTGTATATATAAAGGCTAAAATGTAATTTAAGAGAGTTAATGTATAACCTATAAGAAATGTTGTCTCCTTAACATATATAAAACTAACTATAAGCATGGAATTAGTATGAAAAATGAAGAGCAAGGTGGTAATGTCACTATAGATACCACTAAAAAATATATTAAATTCCATAACAAGAAATTATATAAGGAGTATTCCCAAAAATGTGGGACTATCAAAATATTCCAAAGGATCATAAGGAAACAAAGGCCAACTGAAAAAATGCTGAAATATAAAATAAACCCAAGGGAAATTAAGGCTGAATATAAAATGATATAAAACTTGAGTGTGCTTGCAAAGATCCCCAATGGAAACTAAAGATGACTATAAGATAAAAAATAAAAGAAGAAGAAGAAAATGGTGTAGTAAAAATGATGTTAAGGGACTAAAATGTAGGAAAACAAAGAAACATGAGACAAAGTAACAAATTATCTCTATTCAAATGACTATATCAAAGGAGAACATGTGAAATACAAGTATATTTTTCCCAAATAGTTTTTGAAGATAATTTTTTTTATTTGTAAGATTTTAAAGGTTCTTAATTGCTACATCATGTTACAGATGAGAGATCAAGAGGCCAAGAGAATAAAGATGGGTATTTTAATATTCCATCAAATCATGTATAAAGTCAAGAAATGGCATCAAAATATGTCCCAAAGGATGAAATAAGTTTTTTTTTGGAAATTTAAGGTGCCACATTATGTGTAGTAATAAAATGATGGGCATCACAAGATGTCCCACAATGCGCAAGAAGAATAGGATATGCATCACAAGATGCCCCAAACTATGGGATATAGGTGGATAGGAGTTTACCTCAACATTTACATGCATATTATTTATGTTAAATTATGTGTAAATCTATATTACAACATGGATTGTGGCATTTATGGAAATTTTAAGATCTTTGGGATGTGATTAAAAGTTTTGATGTATGGCATTAGCTAGGTTGATACACTTCGGATATGGTGAAATGAGATTTCATGAATTATATTGGCCAAGTCAATACAATGAGATGAAACATGAAGAACTATATTGGCACATAAAATGTCATGATTGATATCATTGGATAAAATAGGTAGAACTATATCGATGAATTTTGGGTCATAGCCAATGTGGTTTATTACAAAAATATTGAGCAATATTAGGTTGTACAATATAGTTATAAATAAGTTATGACATTAGTGATTGGGTAGGTTGGAAGAGGTTTAAGTTGAAATTAAATTGGTAGGATAGGTCTAAATATTCATATGGTCTCGAGGATCAAAATAACCTATAATGTGTATTATGGTAGGCATTTAAATTATGTGTTCTTAATAAGGTTATGAGTTGATAAAAGTTGGTTGTATGGAATAAGTTTGAATGTGAGTTTAGGTTTAACGACTTATCCTTATAAGGCCTTTTAAGGGTGAGGTAGAAGGTGAGTAAACATCAATGAAACCATGATTATAATTGCTTGATTTGTAGTGGGGATTGATAAAGATGGTAATATCATAAGATGGATTTCATCCATGTCATAATAATCATAAATGGGTACATATAATATCATTCTAGAGTATTCACCTCTGTCAAAATCATTTTCATAGATGGGAAAATTGTGATATTGATTTTCAACCATGTGAGGAGTGGTGAAAGTGAGACTATTAGGTTTCTCATAGGCATAATCATAAATGGGAGGACTATATTATTACTATTTGGTCATATTATAAGTATAATCATTTGGGTATTAAAAATGGTAATAATGATCATTAAGGTCATATAGGGGAATATCATCATGATTATCTTTGTCAATGTTAGGAGTGGCAAAAGTGATGTCATTCAGATCCTCATAGGGATCATCACAGTTGGGGGGACCCTTATGATAATAATTGGTTACAATATAGGTGTCATTATTTAGGTATTCACTTTGGTAATAGTAATAATCATGAGTGGGAAAATCATTGTTAGTATCTTTGATCATGAGAAAAGGTGTAACATAATTTCACCATGATGAATTGCCTTCAATGATGGTTATAAAAGATAAAAAATAGTGTCCCATGTAAAATTAAAATGGGTAGAGTCTCATAAGGAATATTATAATCGGTGATATTATTGTAAATAAGACAAAAAATCTAATGAATAAAAAGGTTAGTCACTGCAAACTAATGGTATTAGATAAGCCAATACAATTAGTTACTAGATCCGAAGAATACACTATATTGGGTTGGATAATATAGTGTGGTGATTGATTCTAAGAGAATAAAACATATTAGGCTAGTTGATAAAATATATTAAAAAGGTGATGCTAGTGATAACTGATAAAAATGATTATACATGGTTGGTCGACACAATAAGAGATAAACTAGGTAAAATTGGTCAATGTCATTAAGTAAAATTTTAGAAATATATCAAGATGGCTGATGTAATTGGGAGGACGCCATTAACTATATTATTCTAGGTGTTGTAGTGCTCACACAACACAAAATGGTATCATGATATATGATATAGTTTGGAAGACAAGCAAGCTAAAAATTTAACTAATTAACTAAAAAATCAAAACAAAAAAGTAAACTAGGGAGGTGGTGTTTGTGTTTTAAGCTCATAGACAGACTAATCCCAATCATAATAGTGAACACAACCATAAGGTAACTAGATAAAAATTATTCTACAATCACGTCTCTAAGGTACATTTATAGTAACTTCCTAGGGCCAACCATTTACTAGTGCACTATAAAATCAAATGATTGAAAGGCTACCTAAATGTTCAAAAAAACCTAGAGGTAATTTAAATATTATTTGAGGTACATGTAAACTAAATTATGTATATAGTGATGTCTAATGTCTTGAGTATTATAGACATGCCCCTCACACCATGGCTCAAGTAAAATTGATGATCACTTGGCCCAAAATGACAATTCCTATAGTTTTAAAACTATATTTACATAATTTTTAGGAAAAAAATAAAGAATAAATATGAAAATTATTCAAATTCAAAATCTAAAACTTTCAGCATGTAAATAATTAAACAAGCAAATAGAATGGTATTAGGTTGACTAATATAGTTAGAATATAAAATTGTATAAACAAAATTATATTAGGCTAATTGATAAAATTGTAAACACAGACAAAAATGTATTGGGCTGGCCAATATACTATAGAAAAAATAAAATGGTATTAGGCTAGGTAATATAGTTGGAAGCAAAAAATGAAATAATATTATGTTAGACAATACAATTGTTAAACCTAATGAATAATATTGTGCTAGCTGATATAGTGAAACTTAATGATATGTGATGATTTGGAAGATGTTACTAAGAAGATAAAATGATAAACATGAAACTAATCCATCCAAATTTGGGATAAATTTCTTGTTAAGTTCACCATAATTTATGCATAAGCTAGGATGACCTAAAACTATCCTCTTTCTCTCAATAGACTAGGATTCAAATAAGGTCAATCAAATAAATCCTATGTATACTTGGATGATCGAGAAAGGACCAATGATATCCATATATCTAGTAGAGAGTACCCTAGAACTAAAATTCTAAGAGAAAAGGATTCCAAATCCTAATCATATGATATAGGGATAAAAATATCACTAGACTTAAACATAGGTAATGATTGTAACTATGGTTGTAAATATGAAAATAGAAAATATTGTATAGGGGTAAAAAATAAATGTAAATGATGGGTTAGGTGATTGTAAAGAAGCTAAGGTAAAGTGGTCAACCAAATGGTGTGATATGTATCCTAAGGTGATAGTATACCTATACCATATTATTTGGTATAAGAAAGCCCTTAAACAAATATATACACATACATACACAAAGTAATAATAAACATATAATATAGTAAGTAACAAAAATAATATAAGAATAAAAATACTTACCTTGGTGTAGACCCATCGACACTTCAATCCCCTGGACTTTACAAATAATTTTTAGGGGTTGAAAACATAAAATGGGAGGATTAAGACTTATATATCCTTAGGTAGGAAATCCCAATCACTCCTCCTATTGATATTTAATGATACCACAAGACGAGACCTCAAAGATAATGTTCGAAGTCACTAACTATCCCAAATAATTCCTTATGAAGAAATGCAAGCATAACCAGAGTTTATGAATATAATAATTATTATTTAGGAATGAAATATGACCCAAATACATATTATTCCAACACCCAAAACAAAACCTAAACTCTAAGTTAATGGTATTAGTTAAGCTGATACTGTTGAAAATGTATATACTAAAATCTGATTTATATAACATTTCAATCTTATATAATTGAAAAATACCTATCAGGGATTAACTTTAAGTTATGGGCCTTCATGTTGTTGAAAGGCTCACATTCACCATCTCATTGTGCCTTACTCTTTATCTTATGGTCTGAGCCTATCATTCATGATGACCCAGATCTCCTACAATGTATAGAAAGCCTAAAACTTGATATATATTCTTCACTATTAGTTTCATACCCTCAACAACTTCCTAGCCTGTCAAACACTTGTGACCCACATAGGGACATTTGTGTTGATGCAATTTTCTAAATTATTATCAAGTGTCTAGTACTCAAAAATCATCTAATGTGAAAATATTTATAAGACTATGGATTGGCCCATTAATTTTATTTAACCTTTCAATTAAAAATTGAAAAATGTATGGTACAAATAAAAATAAAAGTCTACTCATTAATCATCTAGTAAACACCAACAAAGAACCTATTTAAGATCTTCAATCAATTGTAAAACTGAGTTATAATACCTTATTCTTCTCTATTTCCATATCAAACATAGGATCAATCATATTATAAGTCTAAGTCACTCAAATATAAACCCATGATAATTATTTTTTAAGTTATATGCTAGATAATTATATGTCATTGCATATAGTATATTTCACCCTTGTGCACACACAATCTAACAAGTAGGGGAAATATGCATATACATGAAGCCCTATTTGGAGTATTAGATATGGAAGTAGTGTTAATTGATATAAGGGTCATATCTTAAAACCATAATCACTTTAACCCATTTTTGGTAAGGTATAAATACATAAGGTAAAGATTTGGGGTTTGATCTATAAACAGTCATCTACAACCTAAGTGCACCAATAAAATATATTAGCAGAAATGTGACAAAAAACCAACAAGGATTTTAATGGCCACTCTAAAATAAAATAAAAATATTATATACAAAAGGGTTCCATTGGGATCTTGACACATGCATCCATGCAAGTATCCTAAGGATGTCATAAGTGTCCAATATTTAAAAACAATATTTACAAAATTTGAAGACTAGATCTTGATCTTAATCCCACATGTTTCCACCTCTGCACTTCTCAAATATACATTTGCATTTGTAGATAGGATAGAGATTATCTCTTCATCATTTTTATTCAATAAAACTTATATTTTTATTTTTATTTTTGTATTTAACATAACTAAAAATTTAATTTAAAATATGTATTTACCTAAGTTTCCACTAAATTAACTTGATCGAGAATTCTTATATTCATCCTTGTGCATAGGGAATTATACACCTTAACCATCATCCCAAAGAATTTAAAATAAGGTTAAATGTTTGATGAACCTGATTGTTGTGTCTTCTCATACAAATCCTAGCCTACTCTAATATTTTTAGCCTCCTAAGGTTTCTGCATGTTATACTTATTCACATTTTTTATATCATTTATATGCAACCTAGGCGTAGTTCTAGATTAGGTGGTGTTCCTATTGAATATATTGAGCCACCCCTTGGGCCACTTAAATGTTTCAAGCTAATGATATGTCCAATTATTCTAATAATGAGAGTGGAAATAATGAAAATGAGAAAAATGATGAAAAAATCCTTATATAAAATGAAGATTATCATGAGGATAATGAAGCACATGAATAAAATGAGCAATAAAAATTAGGTCAAGAACAAGTTAAATCTACTACAAAATTTGGAGAGTGCATTATTGAAAATCCTAAAGATATCCAAAAGATCATTAATACTATATTATAAACTCAAAAAACAAAATATATTAGTAAACAAGTATTGATCTCCATTGATACAAATATTGGGGATACTAGAAATTCTTATAACACATCCCTTCTAATTTACCTTCCCTTGAGCACAAAATTGCCTACTACATCTAATGGGGGCACAAGATATGTTTCCAAACCAATGTTTCCTAAAATTCGAATAACTATTTCTATATCCTCCATGTGAACAATTGATATTTCAACTCTATTGCCAATTTCAATTCTTAGATCAACTTAAGTGGTGTTTTCATCCCATTTGGTGGATTATCAAATCTAAAATAAAAATACCAATGAATCTATTATACAAAATTTTCTCGAAACTATATAAGCTTTCAATACTAAGGTTAAAACATTGATCAAAATGATTCAAAATAACTCATGTTATTGAATCACAAGATGTATTACATAATCCTTTATCACCTGAGATGTATTTTCACCCTTTTCTAACTAGTTTTGTTACACCCAAGTTCAAATGTTATGAAGGCAACAGTGATCCTAAAAAACATCTCCAATTTTTTATATGTAATGTCTAAAATACTATGCTTAAATATGGTTCCATGACTTACCAATCTCATCAATGAAATAATTCAAACCCCTATTGGATTAGTTTCTAGCACATTTCTCTATCAACATTATTGAAAATATGTCCTATGAATAAATTTATAAGATCAAGCAAGGAATCACTGAACCTATTAATGAAAATGTTTTAAGGCATAAAATGATGTTGGATAAAATGACAAGTCCAATGGTAGATAAATATCTTCAATACATTTATAATTAAAGTTTGTTTTCTTGATTACATGGGTCCATTGTTTTCAACAAGTTTAAATATTTTGATGACTTATTCCATATTGTTTGAGATCTTAAAATGAAACATATTTCATTAAACAAGATTAGGTATGTAACAAACATACCAAATACATATAATACCAAGTTTCATATCAGTCTAAGCTACAAGGTAAAACCTATAAAACCTTAAAAGGAAGTAACCACAATAGTAAATGTAGTGTCAAATTAACTTAATTGACTCATCTTATCTAATTAACCTATGAGGTGATTTACATGATTAACTGAGTCTCCAGTTTCATTACTTAATAAGATTATAGAGTGTCTCATATCTATCCCTCCTCATATAGAGGTTGATATGAGTCAACCTATACCAAAGGAAATGATGTTAATACATATTGTGACTATCACCAAGGCCCTAGAAATTACATAAACATATGCTATAACTTGAAACTTGAGATCTAAAATCTTATTGATAACTAATATATTAACTTTGATTATCCTCAAATGGATTTAGGTTCAAAATCTAATGACAATAAAAACCAAAATATATTTAATAATCCATTGCAAGATCATTATAAGAAATATACAGAAGTGCAAATGGCATATAATTCACATCCTATTCCATCAAATTATGGGAACTTATTATATGGTATTACTACAATTTATACATGCATCATACCTCTTATGGTTCCAATTCCCTATATTAAATTTGATGATAGTGAAATTATGGGTGATGACTTAGATCTTCATTCATTATTTATTGGGTCTTACATTGATCATCAGCCTATACATAGTGCTATGATTGATAATAGTGCTCATTAGAATGTATGTACCATGAACTTACACATTTATGATATAGACATCATTATTTATATCATTTGGCCAAAATGTTCAATCAAAACATGTTATTGGTGAGATTAATTTACCTTCACAAGTTGGTCCAACACATGTGGTTACTAATTTTTAGCTTATACCGTATATGACAATATTTAATATGTTATTGGATGATATTATATACATAAACACTATGTAGAATCTTCCAAAGTACATGGTTGTACAAAATACATTCATACCAATAGAGTAACTTCTATTCCTAGAATTCCATATGGACATCCACTTGACTAAGAGAATTTTATTACAAGACAAATAATTATAAAACCTACTAATGTTAATCATCCAATAAAGGTTAAGAAACATGAAACATACTTTTTTAGGTGGCCTATACTAAGAGACCATTACACCATAAATACATAATGGATTCAATAGAATCTTGATCTACACCTACATGGTTTACCTAGTTGATAATATAAAATAAACATGTTAAAATTGTATATGTAATGAAGAAACCAAAAATAACTAAATAATGGGTTCTATGAACCCATACTCCTTGTTAGTTATCTAAATTTCACCTTGGTTTAAAAGAGAAAAGTTCCATTCCTACTTTCAAACCTGAACTAACATGGGAATGATCTAAGGCTGTGAGTTGCCTATAACTAGACCAAACCTCTAGGATTTTTTTATGAGGCTAGCTCCTCAAATTTTATAATATGGACCATTTCTTCCAAATATAATACTATTTGGGATGAAAAGTGATAAGGACTTACATAAAATAAAACCTACTCTAATATGTGGTGATGCACCAAGAATTTATTAGATCTAGTCTTAAGTTTGGACTCTTTAACACAATAATGAACCATGATAGAAGATAATGCAATGCTTACTATAGTTTATATTCAAAAATATTTCATATATAGGTCTATTTGATATGCTCAGACTAGGGATAAAATAAATAAGGTTTGGTTAAAGAAACTTAGGTTTGGTTGTCCACTATATCTTTGAGAGATCAATGTTGAGACACACTATATGACTTGCAAAGAAGATTTATAGCACTTAGGTTGAGTTTGGAAATACAAGTGGAAAATAATATTCACTATTGCATATTAAACAAACATAAAATACTAAATATATATTAGCAAAATGACTGCTAAATACTCTATTCACTACTCCAAGAAGTGTCAAATATAATTCTAGCAGAGTTTAGTCATACTAGCCTAAAGCATCCAAAATAATAGCTAAAATGCTATATTTATAGAAGAAGGAAATCAAGAGAAAAGGAATTTGGTGCCCAAAAAGGAAATAAATAAAATCAAATCCATTTTAAAAGTTTTACAACTGCCACCATGACTCAATCTCACTCAAACCCTTCCTGATTGATCTAGGTCATTCCAATTCATTACATCATTACAATATATTTTCTATGATTCTCCATGGAGGCTATAATGGTGGGATGAAATCACTTTCATTTTGTCCTGATATAAAACTTCTCATGATTGGTTTGTTGATGCATACCCAAGTGGGGATAAATGTCATTTTCATTCCACTTGATTTGGTGATAGTTGTTTAAGTCTATGTGTATGCCTCTCTAAGTCCCCAATGGTGTCACCCAAGCCTAAAAACAATTATTTATATTTATTTCATTCATGCTTGCTTGCCTTGGTTGAAAACTAACCTTTTCAACCTCCTTCCACATTTTTTTGGATCTCCTTAGTTCTAATTGGTCATCAAGAATTGGTTCAGATCATCGACCCTTTGACTCATCTCACACTATTGAATCTATTTGATGTGAATGAACATGAGCCTTTGCATTTATCTTTGAAATTTAAAATTTATCTTTTCTTATGCCACATGTAAAATTCATGTTAATCGTTAATATCCTACTATCAGTCTATCAGTTGATGTGCTTATGCCACATGTTGACCCCTTAAGCTCTCTAACTCCTTTGACCTCCACTTGTTGTTAGATCTGGATGCTCGATCAAATTACAACCATTAATCTGTTAGGACCTACTTTTAAACTCTAACGGTTACTTCAAGATCTTAAATTTGATGTCCTCGCTCCTGTCACATGACCTTCATGTGACCTTCGATGATGGTCATGTGACCATCAAATTTAAGCTCAATAAGATTTATCTTTTTCTATCTTTAAATTTAATGTCCCTTCAATCATCATTTGTCTTTCCACAAAATGTAAATGACATCCCATGGACTATCAAATTTAAAGCATAGATAGATTTATTCTTGATTTCTATTTTGACATTCATAGGAATGTCTTTGGATTTTCAAACCCAAATGGATATTTCTTTCAAACTTTATGTGGAACACTTTTTTTGAAGGAATTTGTTAGCCTTATTTCTTCCTTGAGAAATTATTTCAGACAAAATGTCTAAAAGAATTCTTGTCTTCAGGATCCCTATCTTAAATAAAATGTCCAACATAATTTTTCCTTGGTCTTTTTCCCTCTAAAATTTTCCCTTGGGAACTTCTATAATGGATAATTTCCCCATTAAAAGTACCCTTTGAGGAAATTGTTTCAGACACTTGGCTTGAAAAAGTTCCTTTTGGGGAAAAGTGCATAGGACATTTTTCTATAAAAATATATTATTTAGGCTTTTGAAAAGGATCCTCTTTGAATAAATGACACTTCAGGGAAATTATTTCAGACAAAATCTTTGAAATAATTCTTGAGACTTAAACAAAAAGCTCAAGACAAAACTCCAAAAGGAAATCCAATACTTAGCCAAATAAAGTGGGACAAAACTCCCAAAAATAATTAATCCTTGTATATTTTTTGTAGGCTTTGTGTGTAGCACTTTCTCCGAAGGAATTTTAAATGCTACACTTGTTCAAAAGTTGGAACAGTGTAAACCTAGGAAAAAATTAGACCTACTCCTACAAATATTTAGTACCATGAAAACTTAATTGGATAACTCCACCTATAATTTTGATCCTTCTTCCAAGCCATCTAATCCATTCATTTATTGGTACCTTTCTCATCTATTTATATTAGGTAGAATCTTGGTATTGGTATGTGGGAAAAAAAGGCCAACAATTTTGATGACTCAATTGGCTTGACTAGCCTACTAGTCATGGAACCCAGTCATTGATCAAGCTTTCTCAAATGAAAAAATATTTATAGTTAAAATGTACTTAACTTATGGAAATAATTTTTTATAGTAATATGAAGGGAAAACAACAAAAAGAAACAAAAAAAAAATAAACAACCTAAACTATAAATAGGATAATTAAATAACAATGTACAAAAGCACTTGGATGAAAAGAATAGACCTATCTACTAATATACAAAGGGTAAGATATGAGGGTAGTAAAATAAATTGAGATACATACCATTGAAAAGGATAGGAAGGCCTTATCCATTCAATTTTTAAAGATAAAAATCATTACTTTCTTTGCATCCTACGATGACATAAGGTCCACTCTAAAGGATGTCAAACTTGGATTGTTTTCCTAGTTCTGCATAGTCTTCATCCCACTTGAGGACTATGTCACCTTACTTGAATGTATTCGATGAAGATATTTTGTCAAAGTTCATCTTGAGCTGATGTTTTTTAGAAAACATAGTATACATGGCATCACCCCTTCTTCTAATTCTCTTATTCCATTCATTCTAATATCCATTACATCACTTGCTAGAAGCTTTAATTGGTGTCCAAGCTATAAAACTAGAAGCTCCAATAAAATTTGTAACCTTGATTCACTTCCATAAAATAAGAGCTAAGGTGAGTTACTAATGGTGTTCTTAGGGGTGACTCTATCAATCCATAAGGTAGTCTTCAGCTTTGTGTTCTAGGATATCTGATTATCTTCCATTATTTTCTTAATGATCCAAATCAGGTTTTTATTAGTGGACTCAACTAGTCTATTTCTCTAGGGATAATAATTAGATGAATATGTTAGATAGATAACCTACTAAATATACCATTCACATACCTTTGTGATATTAAATGTAAAATATTTTTTTGATATTATGGTGGATGGTTTGCCAAAATGGGTGACTGGACTCTAATGGAACTTAAGAACAAAATTCTCACTTACTTCAAGGGGACTGCTTCCACCCACATAGTCAAGTAGTTTATGGATATCAATACCCACTTATGGATAGTAGTGGATGGAAGATTAATCATTTCAATTAAGTCTAAACCCCATTTTATGAAAGGTTTCTCAACTTGAGTAGGCTCGAGTGGCATAACAACTAGCTTCTATTTCCTTGTAAACATGACATATTTTGAACACTTCTTCACCCATGCATGTGCATCTCTAAATAAATTGGGCCAAAAGTAATAAACTTTAATTTTTTTTAGTTTTGGTCTTAGCTACAAAATGGCCTCCTTGAGGACTATCATGGAATTTATTGAGAAGATTATCAAATTGGTTAGTTTCAAAACATCTTAAGAACATACCTCTAATGTCCCTTTTGAACAACACTCCATCAATCAAAATGTATATCACCGATTTTAACTTGAAGTTTCTCCTTTATGATGCATTAAAACCCATTGGAGACTCTCTTGTTTGGATAAATCTAGAAATATCCTATGTCCATTTGGATGTAAGAGTCTCTTCTTCTTCTTATTGAGTGTTTTAGATTTCTAGGATTGTCTCTTTTTCTTTTGTCACATCTTCAACAAGATGTTCACATAATAATTTTCCTTAGACTAAATTTATGATCCTAACCTCAATTTTATACTCCATACACTTGATGACCCATCCATCTCTCTTTTTGTTCAAATATCTATTGAGGATAAAATCCCTCACACTTGTATGAGCAACCATTAGTATGATATTACTATTTGAAACTAGATGTTTAAATATATTCAAACTTATTATGATAGAAAACACATGTTTTTAAATAAATATATATCTTTCTTCATAACTCTCCAAATCTTGGTTGAAGAAAGAAATGGGGTTATCTAGACTTTATCATTCTACCACATGAGCATGGCTGAAATTAAATCTAATGTGGAAAAGGCATATAGGTATAACTCCTTATTGAAATCCAGATTTAATAGAGTGGGGGAATGAGATATGGAATCCTTGAATGCCTCAAATCTCCCTTACCCTCTCTTATCCATGTGAACTCTTCAAATTTTCTTATCATATGAATGAAAGGCTTGACCATCTCTACAAAGCCTATAATGAACCTCCTAATGAATTTAATCTTGCCCAAGAAGATTTTCAACCCTTTATTGTGTTTGGGTAGTGATAGAGAAACACATGCCTAAGAAGTCTTTCCTCATGTACTAAAAAAATCATTTATTTAGATTCAAAGAAACTCTAAATTATCTTCATCTATCAAAAATAGATCTAAAATGCGTCAAATGATCATTAGAATTTTTTGATAAAATTGGTATATCATCAAGGTAAACTAAAACCATATAATTCAAAAGATAATGAAAATCAACATCCATTTCTCTTTGGAAGGTGGCTCTAGCATTGGAGAGTCCAAAAGGCATTTTACAATATGCATAGGTGCCTCATTTTGTTGTGAAGGCAATCTTGTGCATATCTTCTTCTTTCACCATGATCTAATTGTAGCCATAATAACTATCAAGAAATGAGAACCTTTGAGAACCTTACACCTTTTTTATAATTTTATCCATGGAGGGCAGTGGGCAATGATCTCTTAGGGACACCTTTTTTAGGTGCATAAAGTTAACACACAACCAAATCTCTCCATTATTTTTCCTCACTGGCACAAGGTTTGACACCCAAGAGGAATGTTTAATTTGAAATTTTATCCTAGATTCAATTAATGTATAGATATCTCTTCTCATGAGATCCTATACTCTTGGGTTGATAGGCCTCTATTTCTACTTGACTGACCTGGCATTATTTTCTAATTAAATGGTATGCTATGCAAGCTTGGGGTCAAACAATTTCATGTCTTCTTATTCCCAAGTAAATATATCATAAAATTCTTAGCACAAAGTGACAATTTCATCTCTTTCCTTTGTTGTATTGACCTTGCCTAGCTTCAACAACTTGCCCTTAAATATCTCTATCATTTCATAGTGTTCCTCTTTAGCTAAGATGCATGACTTCCCCTTCCTTACTTGTTCATCTTTATTAGAGATTATCTCCAATGTCAAAATCCCTTTGGGAATCTTATTAGATCTCATCTATACTATTTGATCATAATAGTGGTCTTGGAACTTGTCCTGGTTGTTGTGGTAGAACTCTACTTCTTGTATTAGAAAACATATGATTTGATAATCATTATAAAAGACTTTCCAACTCACCTCATTATTAGGTACAATTTGTCTCCATATAATCTTGACTTTATCTTGGCCCTGGTTGCCTTTGACTCCTTATACTAACTCACATTGGGAACCAATGGTAGTAAGCCTATCTGCATGTTGGTATGTTTCTCTTGGTATGGAATAGAAATCAAATGCCAAAAAATATTCCACGAGGTCCCATACCTAGTGCTTATAGGATTTCAAATGGTAACTCTTGATTGCACTTAGGCCTCTCACCTTTTGTACTACAATTTCACTGTCACCTTTGACCTTGAGAAGCTAGATACCTCTCTTTCTTACTTCTTACAAACCATGAAAAAGAGAGCTTCATATTTATCTATATTTGAGGTGAAACTAAATTTGAGTCTTGTAATAAAATGATACTTTTGACCTAAAGGTGAAATCAACATGGATCCCACTCCACTTGTATTCTTTGACCTTGATCCATCAAATAACAAAGTCCATACACCTTCCTTTTTTTGTGTAGTGTTAGCTAAGGAAGGTATTGCAACACCTTCCTCATGCATAGATTATAGTCCCAATTCTATCTCTTCAATGATGATATATGGATCAAATGCATGGTTATCAACTACCCACTCATCCAAGTATAGATATGAGATTCCTTCCAGATGATTATGGGGTGCTTGTTTAACAACCTCTTCAAACTCTTGGAATATGGCATAGTTGGTATTTTCAAGATTAGGCATGTAAGGTTCTAGGTGGAACCTGGTGATAGATCAAACCTTATGGTGAGTTTGGTCCCATAGCTGGTTCTAAAAACCATGTATTACAAATTAGATAATAAATACCCCCCAATATTAGTAGTAATTCCCTATAAAATCATATGGAAAAACATGGATGTTGGTCTACCACCATTACATCTTGGTTAGTGACAAAATTTGGATAGGAAACTAATGGAATTTGTAAATCTTTCAAGATGCCTAATATCTTAGTAGGGGAGCCATCCAATTAGAACACACCCTTTTCATTAGGCACATATTTGAGCCCAAGCTTGTTTGTTATGGCTTTAGGCATTATTAATGTTGAAATACCTAAGTCTATCATGAATTTGTGTACCAAAAAATCCCGTATGATGATTGATAGATAAAAGGTGGGAGGCTTAACAACCTTAGAAGGATGAACAACATTTTGAGATTGACTTGTGCTTGGAACATGATCACGGACTTAGCTAGGGGCTTGGTTAGGCTAAATATTATTGATGAAAATAATGTTCACTTTATCAACCATCTTTTCCACCTAATAATGTTTGGAGAGCTCCTAGTGGAGAATCTCTTTTTTCCTTGGGATAGATAGAGCATCATACATAGACATAGTTACATTAGCCTTCTTCAAATGATCCATAATATTAAAGGGAAGATAGTTTCTTTCAGTTGCATATTGAAAGAGGAAGCATCATGTGGTATTTAAGTAACATGAGGAATAAAGGGGTAGCTCTACTACCATCTATTAGGTTGGGGAACTTTTTGGTTTGTAGGAGCCTTAGTAGCTACATCTAAAGAAGTGGGATGTTGACTAGTCTATGGAGATGATGAATAAATCTTGGATTGACCTAAGTTATCCTCCATCATCCTCTTGTTATCCCTAGTCTGATATACAACTGGTTCTTTTTTCCTATGAAAAGCCTATCCCATATTGGCTACTACATGCTCTAACACATATTCTCCTTCTTAAAAATTCACATGCGTGGTATCGACTAGTGTTCTACTCATGCTCCCTTGTTGTTGAATTTGAGCTTTTGATCATGACATGATAGACATATTATCTTGACTTGTTTAGGAGGATTATGATGGATGAGGCATCATGTCATGACTCTAAAATGAAGGATTATGCTACCATTTAGGGTCTTGATACCTATCTTTAGTAGTGATCATCACCATCTAATTGGACTATCCCTCTAACTGCCATGGACCTTCTTAAGCATAGTTTTTTTGAGTTGGTACAATAACACTATAACTACTCAGATAATTTTTATTGTGCTACCTTGACTAAGGATTTATCCTTTGTCCTTGTTGATTGGGTTTATAGGGTGGCCTATTATATTGGAAATTCTAATTATTATTCTGGTATGGCCTATATGGTGGATCTTATTGCCTCTCCATTAAAACCAAATTATTGTTTTGTGATTTGAGATGAATTTAAATCTTCCACAGTCTGTTATTTTACTCACCTTCCATTTGATAAAACATTGTTGATTCTGATAGTAAAAGTTGGGGTATGAGGATGTTTCTCTAGGAAGAGAGGCATTAGTGACCTTGGAGCCAACTTGTCTGCTTGTATAGGGCAATTTTCATCCCTAATTACTACTTTAAATCTCCATGTAGGGTGTTCCCTCCCATATATTGAATCATTACAAATACATCAAAGTTGAGATCCTTCAATTAGTAAAAAAACATAGTTAGATGTGGGCTTGATCACCATAAAAATTATATCCTAGGTCTTTTGAAATCTATAGTTGAAATCCACCATGAACTCATGGGGGCCTCTTTATTGTTGTAGGTTGTTCCAAAAGTGAAAGGTGATCACTCTTTTCCTCAAAGTACTTACAGAATACCTCTCTAAACTCATCCCATCTATTGATTGACACATGGGCCAATCCTCTATACCACAAGAGTGATTTCCCTTAGAAATAAGTAAATAGTAATCTCATTATTACATTCTTTTTGGTTACATAATGCACTAAACATAGGTTAGAAAATTTTTCCATATGGTCTATAGGAGTAGTTGGATTATCTCTTGAATAATAGGTAAGAGCCTTTAAAACCAAGATGGGAATATCATCCCATTGAGTAAGGTTTAAAGGACTACCACCATTGAATGGCACAAATTCTTGCCTTCTAGGAATAGCCATATGAGGTATTGGGTTTATAATAATGTTTAGTTGCACTATAATAGCTTGAATAGGAGGATTTTAGGCAAAAATAAGGGTAACAAGAGTGTTAGGTGTAGGTTTTGGGTGAGGGGCCTTCTTCTTATGTATTGATTAGAAAGGTAGATTAGATAAATCGGTCTCCTTCCATTTCATAAAGGATCTTGTGACAACTCTAGGGGTATGAAAATTATACAAATCTAGGAATGAATCTCTAAAATTCCCTACCATATGTAGATATGCAAAGTTAGGGGTCCCATTGGGCATGCCAAAACTGTTAGCTATCTAGATTGTACCCTGGATGAAAGGAGGAAAGTTTTAAGTCCTAATTTCAAACTTGGAATAAAATGCGAATGGTCTAAGGCCATGGGTTGCCTATAGCTAGACCAGAACTCTACATTTTTTTATGAGACTAGATCCTCAGATTTTATAATTGAACCATTGCTTCTAAATATAAGACTAGTTGGGATGAAAAGAGAATAGTTACATAAAATAAAACCTACTCAAATATGTGGTGATGAACGAGGAATTTATCAGATCCACTCTTAATTTTGGATTCCTTAACACACTAATAAACCATGATAGAAGTTAATGTAATGCTTACCATTGACCAAATTTTAGCCTTTTAGGCCAAAATTGGGCACCCCTATTTGCAAAAATTGTTTAAGTTTACATCTTTGGCTAGGTCCAGTACTTAGATTTTCTTCAGAAGAAGTGTTTTTTGACAAATACCATAATAAATGTACAATTATATTCATTTTGAAAAGTTCCTTTTTGGTCTTTACTAAGCCTTTACCAAATTCCTTCAAGTTTTTGTTCTAAGCCTTTGCTGAATTCTTTCAATTTTTTTTTCTTAGGATTTTTCCTTAAGTTTATTTCTTTCAAACTTTTCATTTGACTAAGTAACGAATTATTTTGTAAATTTTTTTTGAGATAAATCTCCTGAAGACAAGTGTTGAATTCTTTCAGACAAATTGTCTGCGTAATTTTTCTAAAGGGTATGTTTCAATTTTTCTAAATGAATTATTTCAAACATTTTATTTGAGAAATTTTTTGAAAGGCATTTCAAATATTTCAAAGGGTCACTTAGAAAAAGCCAAAGGACACTTTCAACTCTTCCAAAGAGTCACTTGCAAGAAATTGAAGGATATGTTCATTTTAGAAAAGGCCTTTTTCACTTTGTTGAAGGGTCATTTTAAAGAACCAAAAGGGCCAAATGGAAATTTTGAAAGAATTCTTTCAAAAATATTGTTTGAGAATTTATTTTAGAAAAAATTTCTGATACAAAGGAAGCAAAAGGGAAAACAAAAATGACCATAAGAAAAATGTTTGAATAAAATGCCTAAGGAGTGATAGCTCGCAAAATGTCAATTTTAGACTAAAAAAACTAGCCATTGGAGTTTAAAAGAAAAGCTCAGCAGGAACGTGAAGGTGAAAAAGGGAACAAATGGTAGAATGTAATTGAGGCTTTGTTTCAAATGTAATTAAGGTTTTATTTTATTTGTAACAAATATAACTAATGCTTTTGGTTCAGTTGTAACTTGTTATAACTAATCCATTTGATGACATGGAATAGCTCACCCACTTCTCTCCCATGGAAATTTAACTAATTCTTTCAAGATGACACATGTCTAAGTGACCCTTAAACTTCCTTTGATTTCTCTCCCTCTGAAGGCTATATATATGCATTCTCTTAGCCCATTTTGTAGCCTCCATTGGTTATTACAAAAAATTTGGCTAGATTTGTACTTGTAGAACTCTTGAATAAATATACAAGTGATTTCACCATTCACACATTATAATATTGATTATATGTTTGAATCTTGTTGATAATGACTAGTGAAAGAGTTAATTTTATAGCATATCAATCTGTGGTCACTTTTCAATGTGCAAGAGGGATGTTGTATTAGGTCTCTGTTAGTATTCTTTACTAAGTAAATAAGATTCTTAGAAGTAGTATATGTTTATTCTCTTCATGAAATCATTCATCACCCTACTAAATGTCAAGTACCTTCTTGAATCTAACTTATGAAATACTGATGCAACTGTCTTTTTGTTATGAGTTTATGTGAAATGTCCTTGTTTACCTTTAAGTAGTGGATTTTTAGTCAAATAGGAGGATAATAAATATTGGTGCATCACCATTTTGTTTTCTTAGTTTTTTTTCCTTACCCATTTTCATACACAATTAATAGATTAGAGAGAACTTTAAAGGTGCATTAAGGGGAGCTAGCCCCTAAGCTAGAGATTCATCTCAACAAAATTTTCACCCACAGTAAGAGAGATGATTCCATTTTTTTCTTGGATGAAGAGAGTTGAACATCTCCTCAAGGGTGAAAATCCAAGCATCAATAGTTTTTGGGACACTCGGTGAGACCTCTAAGTCATACAAGATTATTCAAGATTGGTGCTATTTTTGGCATTGTTGAAGTTGAAAGAAACAACTACATTTAGTACCTAATGACTCAATTGAATAATTCAAGTCTTTGGTTGATGAGCAGTTCCTATTTTCCATGCCAAATGTGACCACTAGGTCTGTTTCTAAAGGTGTACCCTTTTAGTTTGTGGAATTACCTCCATATTCCACCAAAATGTTCAGGTTTGTCAATAATCATCCTTACAAAAGAGATTTTGTGTTTAAATCCTCTAATTTTGTGTTACATTCCATTTCTAACACCCATAGTGATCATTCCAAAATGGCTAGAAGATAACCTTTTCTACCTTTCATTGGGGCATCTTTCTTGCATCTTACCCAATATGATCAAATTCCAAGAGATGCCCTCAAAAGTGTCCCATATTTTAGTGGAGATGGTCTAATTACTACCATTGAGAACTTTTATAATATAGATTTTTTTTTAATATCCACAATATTACCCAAGAAAATGTAGCTATTAGGTTTTCGGCCTTGCCTTTTAAAGGAAAAGTTTTTGATGGGTATGGGACCCTACGTATAAATTCTATTGGCTCATGGGATGAGTTGGAGACTCTATTGATTCATAGGTTTGGGGAAAAGAGTGATCACCTATCTCTAGCTAAGAAATTGACCATAATAAAGAGGGAACCACATGAATTCATGTAATATTTTAATAATAGGTTCCAAAAAACATGGGATAGAATATCAATTGTTGTGAGGCCAACCACAAACTATGATTTTTTGTACTACTTCAAAGCATTAAATAGCGACATTGCTATGATGATTCAATATATGGGTGGAAACACATTCCTTTCTACCTATGAAATATCTATAAATTCTAATAATTATCTTATCCAAGTGGGAAAGATAGCTCCTAGACCTCTAATGCTAATATTCCCAGATTTACATTAACTTAGTCAAAGTGCATTGCCCACTTTAGCTCCTTTGCGTAGCCAAGAAAAATATGCCATTACCCTTACCAATGAAATACATGAAGTCAAGAGTTTTATCCAAAGTGTTACTAATGAGTTGGTTAGTTTCAAAAGGAAACAAGCCCAATGTTATAGGCCATAACATTCCTACAATCAGTTTGGACAAACAAATAGACCTTCTTTTCAAGGCAATAATCAAGAATAGTGCCAAATTACCCATGTCAAGCCTTATCAAAGATATAATCCTCATGCTTCCTCATCATCTAAATCCCTTGTCCCCAATCAAAAAAATTTAGTCCAAGAATATCCCAACTATCCACCTTTTGAATATGGTCAAGAACAAGTTGCTTATGCCAATGAAATGCAAAATCAAAGCATGACTACACAAGGTGATCAAACATCTCAATTTTCAAAATTTGAGATTCTAATGTAATTTGGGATAGAAAGAAGATAGGTTCAGTCTAATTCAAATATCATTAATAACTTGGAGGGTGATTTTTGTGCCATTAATTATGTGGGGAATACAAGCAATCAGAATACTGGTGTTACCTCCAATACTAGGTCTAAAAGGAGGGACATTGAGGAGACTCAAGGAACCAATCAAGGACATGTTTTGACCCCTACATCAGCTTAGATGGGAAGTGGGTCTAAAAAATATCCTAAACTAAAATAAAATTAGAGGATTCCAAATTTTAGGATAGCTGCTATAACTCTACCTCCATAAGCTACATCACAAAGTACAAATGTTCAGAAAGAGAACCCCAAGGTAAGTAATCCTTCCATGAATGTGGTGGACCAGATGAAGAAGTTTCATATGAATATTTAATTTTGGGATTCTATAAAATTAATATGGAAGAAATATATACTTCAAAATTAATTTCATGGATTGGGCAAATAGGTTGGCCCATCTAGAAATGATAATGTCATTCTGGTAAATAGATCTCAATCTATGGATGGTTAAGTGAAGGAACATGAGAAGACTCATCATTTTTACCTATACATAATTATTAGTGATTTCTTGGTTAATAATTAAATTATTTATAGTGGATCAAACACATTAGTTATGCCAAAATGTCATTAGGCCTTTGGGAAGCTTGTTGGACTTTAATTAGACAATCTACCCTCCATATTGTTGCTACAGTTTAGATTGATTCTTGGAAGAAAACTCGTCCTCTTATTGTATAAAAAGTGATATTTTATGGTCACTATAAAATACCTACCAATTAGTGACATTATCTGGTATGGATGGTCTCACAATCACCTTTATAGGGTTGGTTTTTTTCTTCCTTTATGCCCTTTGGAACATCAAATTGAGCATATTGAATGAGGATGACCAGATCAAGAAGGAGAAAGTAATCATGTCAACCAAGAAGGATAAATATGATAGGGTAGAGATATTCAAATAAAAATTACTTGCACTTGGAAAGGTATGCACTAGTCAAGAGAAGAATGATTTCATTTAATTATGTAAAGAGTTTAGTGACATTTTTACATGGGAATATAGTTACTTAAAGGGTTTTGATCGAAAATTAGCTTAACAAACAATAGATATAGATGAAAATTATAAACTGATCAAGAAAAGACAAAGGCCAATCAATCCAAATATTAATCCTCCTATGAGGAAAGAACTCACCAAACTGATTGAGTCCAAAATCATCTTTCCCATCAAGTATTCTTCTTGGCTAGCCAACTTAGTCACTATTAGAAAGAATAATCAAGATATCTTGTTACGTGTCAAATTTAGGGACTTTAATAGAGTGTATTTGAGATATAATTATACCCTCCCTTTAATGGATCAAACTTTGTAAGTGGTGGTATGTAGTGAGACGTTTTCCCTCCTAGATAGTTACTCTAGGTACAATCAGATTTTGGTGAAAGAAAGTGATGAATATAAAATAGCCTTCACCACCAAATGGGGAACATACGTGTATAGGAATATTCCATTTGGATTGTCAAATACTGGAGATAATTTTCAATGTGAAATAGATATGGCTTTTCATGGATTAATCAATGACAATGTATTGGTATATCTTGATGATGTGACAGTTTTTTCCAAGAAATAAAAAGATCATTTGAATCACCTAAGACATATTTTTGAGAGGTTTAGAGAGTTTTGGATCTATATAAACCCAAAGAAGTGTGTGGGTTTTATTCATGAAGGCAAATTCTTAAGCCACATTATTTCCAAGAAAGGTCTATCCATTGATCCAAAAAGGGTAAGTGTCATCTTGGTATTGTCTTTACCTAAACATAATAAGGGTCTACAAAGCTTCTTTGGTAAGATAAATTTCATTAGGATGTTTATTCCTTATTTTATTAACATGGTCAATCCCTTGACCTCCATGCTAAGGAAGGATGGCATATTCACTTGTACAGGAAGGAGGAAAGAAATTTTTGAGGAGATCAAGCAAGCCATTGCCCAAGCTCCTACTCTTGAAAGTCTAAACTTCTCCAAGGGATTAAATTTTTACACTTTTGGGAATGAAGAGGTAATCCTACCATGATTAATAAAGCTAATGATGAAAATTTGGAACAACCTATTGCCTTTTTTGATCAAGGTTTGGAGGGTTATGAGATAAGGTACACATGTGTGGAGAAGTAGGTGATTTCAGTCATAAAGAGTTTAAATAAGTTTAGGCATATGTTGTCTAATAAAAAGATTCAAAATTTTGTGCCTCATATTGGTGTAAAAGATTTTTTATTGAACAAATATTTGAATGAAAAAAGAGAAGGATAGATCACAAATGTGATGGAATATGATGTGGAGATCAAAACAACCAATCTAGTGAAGGGAAAAGGACTATGTGAGCATTTTGATTCAGACTTAAAAGAGAAAAGGGAGGTTTTTTTGGCACTCCATGATGACCTTATATCATCTTTATCTTCTATCATGAGGATTTGGACACAAGACATGATTCATTTCTTGCAAATTAGTAACTCTCCACAAGGTCTTGATAGAGCCAAAAGAAGGTACTTTAGGTTGCAATCCATTCCTTATGTACTTATTGATGGAGTGATATTTAGAAATTAATTTTCATGTGTGTTTTTGATATGTATTGATTTTGATCATATTGACAAAGTGTTGCATGAGTTTCAGATGGACCAATTGGTGGTCACTTTACTTCAAGAACCACAACTGCTAAGATTATGAGGGCTAGATAATTTTGACCTATATTGTTTAAGGACACTTATGAGTGGGTAAGAATATGCCAAAATTGTGCTCTATTTGATGGAAAAAAAATCTAGCTACCTTGCCTCTTCACCCAATCCAGGTTGAACAACCCTTTATGCAATGGGGTTTGGATTTCATAGGTCTGATCAATCCTCCTCCTAGTATTGGTGATAAGTGGGTGTTGACTACCAGTGATTACTTTAAAAGATGAGTGGATGTTGTATCTCTTAAGGAAGCTAATGAAAACTTAGTATTGTACTTATATGAAGGTATAATAACCAAGTTTAGATCTCCTTCAACAATCATTTTAGATAATGCATTGGCCTTCTTAGGAACAAGGACAAGTGAATGGGATATGAAGCATGGCATCTATATTAGCACCTCCTCCAACTATTATCCCCAAGGGAATAGACTAGATAATTCCATAAAAAATAACTTAATTAGGATCACAAAGAGGAAAATGGAGGAAAAGCAAAGGACTTGGCACACCAAGTTGAAGACATCCCTTTGGGCTAATAAGATCACCCCAAAGAGAGCAACTAGTTACTCACCATACACACTTGTGTATGGAAGGGAGGGTAGGATTCCTATCTCACTCGATTTATCAACTTTATATCTCACCTATCTATTACAATTAATGGATAATGAGAGCATGGACATTAGATTATGTGATTTGATAGAGCTTGAGGAGATAAGAGATCAAGATATGCACACCATGACTACTCACCTGCAACAAATAAAGAAGAATTTTGACAAGAAGCCAATGCCAAGGAGTTTCAAATAAGGAGACATTGTCCTAAAGGATGAATATAGGGACAAACCTAGAAGGCACATAAATTTTGATGCTTTATGGAGTGGCCCATATGTGATCACATAGTGCAAACAACACAATGCTTTCCAACTATCAAATTTGGATGGATAGGAGCTGCATATCCTAGTTAATGGGATATATCTAAAGCATTGTTACTGAAGTTCTCTTTTTATTTTATACATGATTTCCTATTTTCCTTGTGTTCCCTAAGTTCTTATGCACATGTGTGAGTTTGTCCTTGTCTTGTTTTGTGTTGTCTTTGCTTTGTCTTGTTGTTTTTGTGTGGTGTGTTTCCTTGTGTTTTATTTTAGAGTAATCCGTGTTAGTCATATTAAAGAATCCATTTACTCCATTGGCCTTGAGTTGGATAAGTCTACTGATCTGGTCAATATAGCAGGCATACTATCCCTGCAAGTCACCATTTTGTTTAACAAATTTTGGCCCTTCAGGCTAAAATTGGGCACCCCTATTCACAAAAAACATCTAAGTTTATATCTTTGGCCAGGTCTAGTACTTATATTTTCTTTATAACAAGTGTTATTTTACAAATCCCAAAACAAATGTACAAGTCTATTACTTTTAGAAAGTTCATTTTTGGTCTTTGTTAAGCCTTTGCCAAATTCTTTTAGGTTTTTATTCTAAGCCTTCACTAAATTCTTTCAAACTTTTTGTTTAAATATTTTTACTTAAGTGTATTTCTTTCAAACTTTTCATTTCACCAAATAATGAATTCTTGCAAACAATTTGTCTAAGACAAATCTCCCAAAGACAAGTGCTGAATTATTTCAGACAAATTGGCCACACAATGTTTTCAAAGGGTATGTTTCAAATTTTTTGAAGGAATTATTTTGGACATTTTGTCTGAGACAAAGTTTCCAAAAGGAATTTATAATCTTCTAAAGGCTCACTTGAAAAAAACCAAAGGACACTTTCAACTCATCTGAAGAGTCACTTGCAAGAAGGTGAAGGGTATGTTCATTTTAGACAAGTCCTTTTTCACGTTGTTGAAGGGTCATTTTAAAGAACCAAAAGGGCCAAATGGAAAGTCTAAAAGAATTATTTCAAAAATATTATCGAAGGATTTCTTTCAAAATACTTTTCCAATACAA
This sequence comes from Torreya grandis, assembly GCA_037957365.1. Classification (NCBI taxonomy): domain Eukaryota; kingdom Viridiplantae; phylum Streptophyta; class Pinopsida; order Cupressales; family Taxaceae; genus Torreya; species Torreya grandis. Next base: position 549,088 of record JARHVA010001516.1, read on the forward strand.
AGGAATTAAAAGGACAAACAAAAATGACCATGGGAAAAATGTCTGATGAGTGACGGCTTGCAAAATGTCAATTTTAGACTATGAAAACTAGCCATTGGAGTTTAAAAGAAAAGCTCGGTGTGAACCCAAAGGAAAAAAAGAGATAAACATGGCATAATGTAACTAAGGATTTATTTCAAATGTAATTGAGGCTTTGTTTTAGTTGTAACTAATGCTTTTGGTTTAGTTGTAATTCATTGCAACTGATCCATTCAATGACATGGCATAGCTTGCCCACTTCTCTCCCATGCAAATGTAACTAATTATTTCAAGATGACACAGGTCTAAGTGACCCTTGAACTTCCATTTATTTCTTTCCCTCTTAAGGTTATATATATGCATTCTCATGACCCATTTCATAGCCTTTATTGGTTATTGGGAAAATTCTAGATATATTTGTACTTTCAAAACTCTTGAAAAAATATACAAGTGATTTTTCCATTCCCACATTGTACTATTGAGTATAGGTTTGAATCTTGTTGATAATGACTAGTGAAAGAGTTAATTTTTTAGCATGCCAATCTATGGTCACTTACTAATGTGCAAAAGGGATGTTATTTTAGGTCTCTATTAGTATTATTATTAAGTGTTTAAGATTCTTAGAAGTGGTATATGTTTATTCTCTTCGTGGAATCATTTACCACCCTCCTAAGTATCAAGTACCTTTCTAAATCTAACTTACAAAATATTGATGCAATAATGTCTTTTTGTTGTGAGTTTGTGTGTAACGTCCTTGTTTACCTTTAAGTAGTGGATTTTCAGTCAAATAGGAGGATACTACATATTGGCACATGACCATTTTGTTTTCTTAGTTGTTTTCCTTACCCCTTTTCATACACAATTGATATATTAGAGAGAGATTTAAAGGTGCATCAAGGGGAGCTAGCCCCTAATCTAGAGATTTATCTCAATGAAATTATCACCCATAGAAAGAGAGATGATTCCATTTTTCCACTTGGATGATGAGAGCTAAGCATCTCCTCAAGGGTAAAAATCCAAGTGTCAACACTTATTATAGTTTCTATGCAAAAATATTTTGTATAGAGGTCTATTTGATATGCTCAGCCTAGAAGCAATGAAAATAAGGTTTGGTTAGAGACACATAAGTTTGGTTATCCACTATATATTCAATAGATCAATGCTAAGACACACTATATGACCTGTAAATAATATGTATAGCACTTAGGTTAAGTTTGGACATACAAGAGGAAAATAATATTCACCATTGCATATTAAACAAACATAGAATACTAAACATAGATTTGAATAATGATTGCAAAATCCTCTATTCACTACTCCAAGAGGTGTCAAATACAATTCTGGTAGAGTCTTGTCATTCTAACATGAGGGGTCTAAAATAATAGCTTGAAGGCTATATTTATAGTATAAGGAAAGAAAGAGAGAGGGAATTTTGGCACCAAAAAATGGAATCAAACAAATTTGAATCCATTTAGAAAGTTTTTACAACTACAATCATGAATCAAGCTCACTCAAACCCTTCTTGATTGATCCAAGCCATTCAAGTTCATTGAATCATTAAAATATCTTCTCGATGATGCTCCATGGTAGCTAAAATGATGAGATCAAGTTTCTTTCATTTTATCTTGATGCAAAATAGCTCATGACTAGTTTGTTGATGCATTCCCAAATAGGGAAAAAGGTCATTTTCATTCCATTGGCTCTGGTGATGGCTATTGAAGTCTATGTGTCTACTTATGTAGGTCCCCAATGGTGCTACTTGATCCCAAAAAATCCACTCTTGGCTCAAACCAAATCATTATCGAGCTTGATGTCATTCATACTTACTTACCTTGGTTGAAAACTAACCTTTTTGACCTTCTTCTAAGTTGTTTAGGCTCTCCTTTATTCTGATTGGTCATTGATAATTGGCTTAGATCATCGACCCCTTGACTCATCTCACACCATTTCCATTGTCTTTGGTGATGGTTATTGAAGTCTATGTGTCTGACTATGTAGGTCCCCAATGGTGCCACCTGATTCGAAAAAATTGACTCTTGGCTCAAACCAAATTATGCTCAAGATTAACTTCATTCATACTTGCTTACCTTTTTTGAAAACTAACCTCTTTGACCTTATTCTAATTTGTTTAGGCTCTCCTTTATTTTGACTGGTCATTGAGAATTGGCTTAGATAATCGACCCCTTGACTCATATCACACCATTGAATCAACCAAATGTGAATGAACAGAAGCCTTCAGATCTATCTTTAAAATGACAATTTTGTCTCCACTTATGCCACATTTCAAACATGTATTTATCCTCAAAATCATACTATAAATCTATCAGTTCATATGCTTACACCATGTGTTAACCCCTCAAGCTCTCTGACTCCTTTGACCTTCTCTCACCATTAGATATAAATGCTCAATCAAACACCAATCATTAATCTATTGGGACCTAATTTTGAACTCTAATGCCTATTTCATGTTCTTAAATTTGACATCATTAATCCCATCACATGTCATTTACATGACCATCATTAATGGTCATGTGACCTTCAAATTTAAGCTCAATAATATTTGTCTTACTTTATATTTAAATTTGGCATGCCACCGACCATCGTTTATCTTTCTATAAAACATAAATGATGTCCTATACACTATCAAATTCAAGCATACATATATTTTTACCTGAAATCTATTTTGACATTCATATGAGCATCTTTGGATTTTAAACCCAAATGACTATTTCATTTGGACTTTATATGGAACACTTTTTTTGAAGAAATTCATTTGCCTTATTTCTACCATGAGCAGTTCTTTTGGATAAAATATTTAAAATAATATTTATCTTCGAGATCCCTATCTCAGACAAAATGTCTAAAATAATTCTACCTTGGTCTTTTGCCCTCTAAAAATTTCCCTTCAAAGCTTTTGTACTAGACCATTTCTCCATGAAAAGTACCCTTTAAGCAAATTGTTTGGGAAACTTGGATTAAAAATGTACCTTTTGGGGAAAAATGCATAGGACACTTTTCTACAAAAATATATTCTTTGGGATTTTTTAAAAGGACCCTCTTCAAATAAATGACCCTTTGGAGAAATTATATTCAGACAAAATGTCCAAAACAATTCCTGACACTTAAACAAAAAGCTAGAGACCAAAATATTGAAATAAATCCAATACTTAGCCAAATAATATGGGACAAAACTCCCAAAAGAATTAAGCCTAGTACATTTATTATGGGTTTTGTGTGGATAAATTTATATAAAGGAATTTGAATGCTACACTTAGCCAAAATTTAGAGCAGTGTAAACCTAGGCAAAACTTGGACCTACTCCTACAACTATTTAACACCATGAAAACCTGCATGGATCACTCCACCTACAATGTTGATCCTTCTTATAATCCATCTAATCCATTCATTGATTGGGACCCTACTGTTCTGTTTAAACTAGGTAGAATCTTGGTATTACAATGTGGGCCAAAAAGGAAAACACTTCTATTAAACATATGCATATCACCATAGCTTATATAATTCTATATATGACACCTATACATGTTCCTTGGTAGTGTCACTAGTTTGATGTACCATATTATGAGTTTATAACTTCCTATGAGCATCCACTAGATTGGATCATAGGTTAGCCTTTTCCTTTCAAAAAATACAAATATTCAAAAAAAATATATATTCCAAGAAAATAAAAAACATTCAAATAAAATAAAAAATACAAAAATATTCAACATTCACATGTTTACTAGCTCCTTGGAATCTATGTTATTTACTTTATGGTAGTAGATAACATATCATTTCTTTGATAGATACACATATTTCATGCAATCTTGAGTGTGATATGGGCATACACCAAATACATGATACATGCACATACAAATGTTGGACCTTTCCTCTTCCCACATGACACATTACTATGGGGGCATCTGATTCTTTGATCATGATTAATACAAGTTATATTATTTTATGATAACCTTTCATTATCATGTTGATTCTATATACTAATGGTTTCAAATGCCTATAGTCATGCTTACATCTTTCCAAATGCACTTGATATGTTATGTTACATGTCATTTTTACTAATAAATATATGCAAGGACTAGTGTGAAATGGTTATGTTGGTTGTCCATACTTCATTTATTAATATTGTCACTTCCTTGAGTGTCTTTTTCTTGCTTGTTATTGTCTTGCTTATGGAACATTTGAATATTTTCCTTGATTTTTGGCCACTGTGCCATTATATTTGTCTTTATTTTTCTATTTGGACATTTTAATTTTCCACTCCTTCAAGTGTGTGTAATTTTAATATGCCCCTTTCTTCTATTTCCTTAGACCCCTCTTGTGTGACATTGAGTTCTCTTGTGTGTGTACCTTATTATTTTTTGATATTGTACTATTACTTCCTAGACATTGTCATGATCCATATCATGCACCTTAGGGATTATTTTGTTCACATATTATGAGCTTCATTGATATATCTACTTATAAATGATACTCTTATATGCTACAAGATTCATAAATAGATTACATAGTTATCTTTTCCTTTTGAGCTAAGGTATTTACAAAATTCCATTCCCCTCACCTAAAAATATGGGGAGGGGAGGGGGAATATTAATGGGGGCATGTCAGATAAATTACCTCCACATTTATATATTTTCATTACATTTTATAATATTTAAATATAAACTTGGATTAAAATCCTATACATTGCACCAATTTATATAGATTTAGGATAATGTTTTTGAAATTTATATTAGATATTATAAATAGTTGAAAAATGAAGGTTATATTTTGACAGATACTTTAGTTTTAGACACATTATATTTTCATATGGCATGAAATTTCACCAAAAATTACAAACACATATTCAAACCTAATCAATCTTATTTACCAAGAAGCATCAATACTTTACCAAGAAGCATCATTTTTACCAGGAAGCACTATTTTACGATTTTATGTCTATAAAATTTTGATCCTTTTAGTAATGTTGTTGAGATACAACACCCTTAATGACCTAACACTATTTCCATTTTTTAGGTTAAGTTAGTAATACCACTTAATTTGGATTTGATTATGTCGTTAATTGAGTTGTGTGCTTGAGATTCAATGATCTCAATGACCACATCAAAACTCACATTTTCACTAAATTGGAGGAATAATTACCTTCCATTCTCCCTCTTAAAATATCCAAGTTGTGATTTTGAACCTTTCTCAGCTCCAATACTTCATAAAGAAGTATTTTTATGAAGGAAAAGTACCAAGGGGAAACATGGTTCCATCGACACACGAGTGTACTCCTTCCTTAATCTCTATAATTTCATGTATTTAAATTATATCAAATTTCACATTATATAAATTGATCTATATTATAACATTCTCTTGGATAGAGGTCATACACTATAAAACACTCAAAATGGTCTCAAATAAAGGTAAGGTGTGTTATAAAAACCTAGGTACACATTTATTTCTTTTAAAATAGTAATTTCATCCATATGAATTAATATATTAAATGATAGAGAATGTAGATACTAACATATGATTCATATAGCATCTGCATCTTGTATACTTGAAAAATACCTATTATGAATTTGCCCTTTAGTTTTAGATCTTCCTTTTATTCAAAAGCTCACATTTTCCATCTCACCATGCCTAACTACTTATCTTATGGTCTAACCCTATCCTTTATGATGACCCAAATATATTTAATTGTAAAAAAACCTAAAAATTGATATATATCCTTCACTATAAATTTTAGATCCTCAAAAACTTCCTAGACTACAAGACACTTGCATCGATGCAAGTGTCCAAATTCATATCAAATGTTTGGTAGTTTAAATTCATTTGATTTGAAAATATTTTGAAGCTTATGGGTTGAACCAATTATTTCATTTAACCCTTATGTGATAAATTTCCAAAATATGTGGTATAAATACAAGTCAAATCCTAATCATTATTAATCTAGAAAATACTAAGCAATCACCTATTCAATCTCATTATATTGATTGGACAATCAAGTTATACTTCCCTATTCTTCTATATTTTCATATCAGTCATAAGAAAAATCATATTACAATTTTTAATAACTCAAATAAAAACCCATTATAATTATTTTTCAAGTTATAATCTAGATCATTGCATGCCCTTGCATATATTACATTGTACAATTATACACACACAAATTGACACTTAGAGGAGAGTAACATATGTCTAAGGTCCTACTTCGAGTATTGGTTATGTAGGCAATGTTTATTAGCATTGGGGTATTTGAGGTTAGATCAACACCATGACCTCACTAACCCATTTTTGGCAAGGTACAAAGACCTAAGGTGAATATTTATGGTTTGATCCATAAATATTCATTGATACCTTGTGCACACAAATAAAACATATTAGTATAAAGGTGACTTAAAATATATAAGGATCCAAGTGGTCACTCTAAAACATAATGAATATTCTATATTAGAAATTTTCATTTAAATTAGGACACATACATCAATACAAGTGTCTTGGCCTTAAAAAATAATATTTCCTGAATATGATGACTATATCCTTAACTTATTTCCATTTGTTTCCACCTCTACACTTATCAAATCTACCTGTGCATTTAAAGATAAGTATTATCTCTTAATTGTTATGAAATAATACTATTATTTTAGTGTACTTTATATATTTAACATAAAGCAACATTTAATTCAAAATATTAATTCACCTAAGTTTTGAATTAATTGGCCTACTCTAGAATAATTTTATTCATCATTGTGTATAGGCTATTCTACCCCTTTAAACCTCATAAAAAAATAAAAAGGTGTTAATAAAAATATTTTGATTGGAATAATATAGCATCAGCCAAGGTGATATAGTTTAAATGTTATAAAATAGATTTAAAACTATATTAGGTTTGTTGATACAATATATGAAGGATAAAGGCACAAAGCAAACCTGATATCATAAGATATATGGAAAGTAGAAAATATGGAATAAGTAAAATGGAAAGAGAATTAGAAGATTCCAAATTATATTAGTGAAGGTTTAACATGATATAATTTCAACATCTCTCACAAAGTACCACGAGTTAATCCATCCCAATTCTTAGTTCACCCTTTAAGGCGTGCACTCAAGGAGATTGATTTGTCAATAAGAAGCTACAATAAAAAGTGTTAGTAAAATGATAAAAGTGAAAATACTATGTTTATATATAAGTATCATTAGTATTTATATATTCCAACTTAGTAGAGATGCATCTACATTAGATATCTAGCACATATAATGCATAGTTAGTACAAACTTAATCAGGGAGACAAACTCAAATCAAAGAAATTAAAATTTTGTAGTACTTTGTATTCCAATGTCATAAAAATAATGAAATAAAATCCTTTGTGAAAGCCATTTGTCATGTAGATATGAGTCTATAGAAAGCTCAGTAAATTAATTTTCCATTTTTAAAAAGTCTCGTATAAGAAAAACTGAAACAAAGAGTGTCCATTTATTAAAAAAATTAGATGATGGTTTCTATCTCATCAACACTAAATATACATGGTCTAATTCTCAGTTTGACTATTTTAATAGGTGTTTTAATGCCTTGTAAAGTTTTCTCATCCATGTGATTTCAATTCTAATAAATTATTGAGAATATTTCAATTTATTAAAGGTTTGTGAGAAAGGGAGAAAGTTGATTGTTAGTGAAAAAATTAAGTAAGCTTGGAAACTATTTGTTCAAATGAATTGTAAAATACTAGACCCAACAAAATTTCTGATATAAACCATGATCTCGTCACACCCATAATAATCAAATTAGGACTATATGGAAAATAAAATTAAGACTAAAATATAAAATGGAGTGAGATTGTGCCATGTGGCATAATCTTGTAGAACTTAAAAATCATTGTCAAGTAAAATAGGATGGTCCACAAATCTGATCATTTATGAAGAGTTTTGTTTCACATAACATACATGCATCAATGCATAATTTTAATAGATGTGTAAAGGTCATTAATTTAAGTGATTGTTTGTCATGAAATTATGTGGGTCCCATACATCATCAATATGCACAAAGTAAGGATATTTAAATAAAAATAATGACCTTCAAAATTTAAATATAAATCATGAAGGGATTAGAAAAAAATCACACAAACCTTTAAGGAAATATTATTGTATATGATTATGTCATTATGAACAAGGCTTAATTAATTTGTATTTGATCCATGGGATTAAGTTTGAAATTAATTATAGAGGTCACTTTGAGAGAAAAAAGAACCATTTCCATGAGTTATATCCAAAAGGATTTCATAAAGCTATATAGTGGTTTAGTGATTTTAAGGTCTACATAAAGTCTATAATTCATAAATAACAAACAAAGGGTTATTGTTTATAGGAATTATAAAAATGGCATCAAAGGACAAATATATAACTACTAATTATTTTGATCCATGGTAATTGTAGGATAAATTATATACCCAATGGATAGCATGCAAAAGGAATTATGATGAGTTATATCATTCTATTGAAAGTATAGATAATTTACATACAAGAAACAATACCACTTCTAGTGAGAAGGTTTATGTGTTTGTAATATTAATTGTATGTAGGATAAAAAATGGTCACTAATATAATGATAATTTAAAATAGGAAATTATAGAAAACCATACTAGATCTGACAAACATATAATATGGTGGTCCAAAAAGAAGTTTGAGGCTATAGACAAGGGCCATTTAAAAATAAGTTTGTAAGGGATATAATACAGGAATCCACAATATAAATATAAAGTATAATCCTAACTAGATCCAAGGTGTCATTCAACAGTAACCAAGAGGCATAAGCTAAAGTAATCAAAGGATATAAAATACCACTAAGTGGTAACCATGAGGTATATAAACTAAAGGTGTCATTAGATGATAACATAAAGGTGTAAATAAATAAATAAATCATTATAAAGGTGTCATTATATGATTACCTAGAGGTGTAAATAAAGAAACAAAGCTTGAAAATATAATAATATATGAACATGAGTAATGTTATCAAAGCATGGAAGAAATAAACATACCAATATAATGTATCCAAAAATGTAATGAAATAAATATTATTTGGTGAGGAATATTTACCTTGGGTTGACTTGTTAGCATATCAATCTTCCCATTGGCTCAAGCGTAATTTTTTGAGAGATGTTTTACGTGAAGTTCATGATGGAAAAAATAATATCTGATAATCTATATGGGTCCATATATCCCTATCTAAATAGAAGGGAGAACTCCAAAGACTAGGTATACCTTTCTATTTTAGCTTGTATTTATAATATCTTCAAATAACTTAAGCAAACAATTCTTCCCCAAGATAGCCAATATTTATATTCTTCTTTTAGACACCAATCCCCACCACCTTCATGTCAAAATTTCACATCATAAACATTTATGGAAATAATACACAAAGTCACTAAAACTTATAAATTTTATAGCACAACTAATGCGAATATTATAAAATGTATTTGGTCATCCCTTATTAGGGTAATGCCCTATACATAATCATAATCTTCATCAAATTCATCTTGAGTTAAACTATGATTTTGTAAGTTATGTTTTGGACTAATGAGATCATCACTTCACATTAATTTGATTAACCTTTGTTAACTAACCTAATACTCCTCTAATGGGAAATTACATAGATTTTAAATATTCTATTTTACATAATTCATTCATTGAATTATTATTAAATTATCATGGAAAGTGAAAAGCTACCTGATTACATCATCCTAACATCATAAGTAAATTTCAAGGATCATGACATCATAGGCAAATATTAGGGATCATGATATCATCATGACATCATCACAAAAGTTTTCAAACATTTAAAAAATATCAAACAAATATCATAATTTGTAATCCATTCCAAATCAATACAAATCCAACCATAGTTAATAATGGCATAAGTCATCTAAAATTGAATAATTCTCATTCACTCATATTGATCATCATACAACAAACAAAATCATATTGGACAATCTATAAATATAAATGCCATTTGAATTATTATTATGTCCTTAACATACAATAAATATTTTTTATTCTCATTAGACTTTCAATCATCAATCCTTCATTTCTTATAATTAACTTCTCCATTAATTTTAATTAGAAACACTGATTCTCTTCTAATTGATCAATCTTGAATAGTGTAAGGATAGATGTTTCCCATGTGACCATTTTATGAAATTGATAAAGACTCCAATCTCTACATCTAGGAAAAAACATGTATGTATAATGGTGAGGAGTATATATCCATGAGGTAGATAATAATTTTGATGTGTTGTTTTTTTTTATTACTTTTTTATCTTGCCCAATCCAAGGAATTATGCTTAATAAGTTATGTTTTTTGAATTTATTTGATTTTGAATAGATAAAAAAGAAAATAACCTTTCTTGTAATTTTTTTTTACATTTGGCACACTCATGGGACATACACACCCCAAAAAACCCTTTAATACCTTATTGACCTTCTAATTACAAAATAATATCACTCTTTGACCTTGATTTTTATTTCTCCTCTATTTTTTCCATATTTCAATCCCCTAAGCATCAGTGAGATCACACTACATGTTAGTAAGTTCATTTATGTGAATGGTGAGATTGAACTATAGATCAATGGATTCACATTCTACGTTCTTTGTGCTTTTATAAAATCAATCAGAATGACCTTCATGATGGCAAGATTGACATGATGAATGGTAGTTTTATGCTCTTAGTTTTATATGCTTTCTTGAAATCAATGAGATCACCCTATGTATCAGTGAGTTTGATCTAGTGAGTAGTGAGATTAACCAATTAAATGGTGGTTTCATGCTCTTGAAACTTTGAATCCTTCCATGTTTTTAAAAAAATTGTGAGAATGACTTACACATCAATGAGAATTACCTTATAATTAGTGAGTTGGGAAAAAGGTAAATTGTGTTTTTATGTTGTTATTTTATTAAAAATGCTGAGATCATCTAATAAACTTCAAGGTCATATTTATAATTAAATCACTAGGATGTGTTTTAATTGATTAAAAAATGGTGATGTTGATCTATTAAATAGTGATATTTCATTGTGTGACTTTTTCTTGAGAGCTAAAAATGCAAAGTTACAACTTCCCTTGCTTGCCTAAAACCACATTGAAATCTTGTAACTTATTTCTTGTAGGATTAGTGAATTAAAAGAGTGGTTTTATTTGAATAATAAAAGCAATTTTTCACTAACATTTAGATTTAGTGATTAATAAAATAACCTCTGTTTCATTTAGATATGGTAAAACATGTAATTTCATATTATTTGCTTAAGTGTTCTACTTGATTTTTTGCTTTCTTATTTATCTAAAAAGTGTTTGGTGTACGATCTTCTCTTTCCCATTCATGGAATCATGAGAATTAAAAAAAAATCTCTTTATTTTTTATTTTGACTATGTAGGGTGAAATTCATCACCTTATTATGAGTCCTTAGCGCACGATGATTGGAACTTCATTCCCCAATGCATGTACAAACCCTATACATTTGATAGGGTACATAAATTATGCATATATTTAGTTATTATTGGTTGACCAATGATGTGTTTTAATATCAACCATGAAGTGGAGGGATTTCATTATCCAAAACAAACCTTAAACCTTACCACTCATCACTTGACTATTATAATAACACTTCACCAAAACCTTTAAGGTTTAAATGTGCATGAAGGAAGTAGACCCTCTTACGTTTACCATTAGTCTCTCAACTATGATGATTTTGAGCCCTTTAGCAACCATATTAATAGACTATTAAAACTTAGCTTAAGACTTATTGGATACAAAATGATTTTGTAGTGTCAGGGAAACCAGACTCCCCCCCGATTTCATGGCATACCACTTGAAATTGAGGGTTGTGTGAAACCAATATGTCATCACTTCAATTAAGTTAGTTATGTGGAATATAATCATGTTTTAAAACTAATTTTTCACTAAATATAGGGATTATCTTAACTTATTATTCTTGATTATTTTCAATGGTATGACTTGTGTTTATGCCATATACATCAAACAAATCACACATTGTCCTAAGTCTAAAATTATACACATTTGAAGAGGCGTTATGCTACCTAATTTTTAAGTAATTATATCTACATTGTACCATTGTGTTATATAATAAAAAACCATTCAAATTAGGTCTATTTGGATCCAAATCCACTTTATAATAGATTATTCACATTGGGTTGATTTTGACCACATTCCTATTATAAGCTAATCAAAGCCAAATCAAGTTCATCTTAAAATAAAACCAATTATAAAGTTCATCTTGAACCAAAACCAATTCTATAATCAAAGCCAATCATTTTCATATTAAACCAAAAATAATGAAAAAATCAAAGCCAAATTAGTTTAATCTTGAACTAAATCCATACCAAATCTAAGCTAATTCAGACTCATCTTGAGCCCAATTCGATTTTTCATTAGGTTCATCTTGAAATACATTCCAAAGCTGATCATGTTCATCTTGAACTATAGTCTAAAGTTGATCAAGTTCATCTTGAGCTACATTCCAAAGCTGATAATGTTCATCTTGAACCACATTCTAAGTCAAATCAAGTTCATCTTTAACTACATTCTAATTATAAATTGTTTAACTTTTAAACAATTAACCATTTGAAGTCAACTCTTAAATTAAAACTAAGTTAAAATTCCCAATTAGTTCAACCTTAAACAAATTCAAATTCAAATATAAGTAATTAAAATAATTTAAAATCAGGTATATTTTGACTAGATAAAATTATTTTGAGTCAATCACATTCTAATTCAAATAATTTCCTATCTTCTCATTATATCTCCCACACCTATCATTTAGGAATGATGTATCCATATCATCCATTTTTTTTTTTCATTTGAATCATATCAAGCTATTCTAACCTTTTTGGGGCTAAGACAAGGCAATTACATTGATCCATTCTACCCTCTTTTGGCCCATTTCAATCAAATACCAGGACCGCCCTCTTTGGGCTCATTTCAATCAAAGACCAAGATTTCCCTCTTTAGGACAATTTCAATCAAAGACCAAGACCATCCTCTTTAGGCCCTTTTCAATCAAAGACTAAGTCTACCTGATTTGGGGCTAAATTGTATCCCAATCCAATTTCCCTTACATGAATCCTTTCTTGGGGGCATATTCTAATCAATTTAACTCATGGATTCTCATGGGTGAAATATAGTTCTACCATTTACTTCCATTAGTCAATAAGTGATAGATCAACTTTCCAAGCTTAGCCATTAGATATCCCACTTAAAATATAATATTGACATTTCATCTATTAGTACATAAACCAATCCAGTATTAGAGCCACAACAAATCCAATCATTACCTCTCCAAGGGACATTATCTATTAAACACCCAATTGTGTCCAGGTCTAACAACTATTTTATTGGGATATGCTATGATCCCCTTCCCAAACACAACCAAATTTGTACACTTCCAAATCAATATCAATATTGTCAACCCATTATTAAAAAAATTATCAGATCACCCATATTTGATTAGCCTCACACTGATGAGCCTTTCTCTAATGGTTCATATATATTTAAAACAACACCTTTTTTATGAATAACAAACCTTTTATGATATTATCTTCAAATAACCCATTATTGAGAAACATCCCATCATTATTCCATTGCCAAACATTCCCATTTTATAAAATCCTTTCATCCCAAATCCTTTATTTTTAAGCATAAAGTGAACAAGGAACTTGTCAACAATGTAATTCAATAGGACATATTTGAGGCCAATTTTACATCAAAAATATGTTACACCTTCGAACCAAAATTAGAATTAGCATTATAATAAACATCAACATTAGCATTAACATCAATGTCCATATCTACATTAGAATCAAGTTCTACTTTAGAACCAACATTAGATTTAGGATTATAATAATAATCAGTGTCAATATCAACATCAAATTCAAATCTAATTGAGTCGGAATTAGATTTAGAGTCAAAATACATTAGTGGATATTGAAAAATTAGCTATAAACTTCTAAAAATCCACTTGAGTCAAAATTAGCTACAAAATAAATGTATATTAATAGTTATTTTGACATTGGTTACACACTCCCTATAGATTATATTAGATACATTAGTGATCCTTGTAGAATTTTTGAGGATGTTTTCTTTAGCATTATATGATTTATCATAATGTCCTCTACAAGTATTGTATTGCCTTTTACCCTCCATAGAATTACACAACCTTTAACATTAACTAACCTAGTCATTATATTGACATCCATCCTCCCAATCCATTGATTGGGACCGATAGAATAACACATTGTTGAGCTTCTTCCACGGTAACATATTAGTTGTAAAGTATCTAAAGGACCAAGACCACATTTAAGTAGAAGAAGATCCTCCTAGTGAAACATTTTTTGAGGTGCTAGTGGATAATCAACATCTAAACTCATCATCTTCAAGTGAAACCTTTCTTAAGGTGCTAGATGACAATCAAAATAAAAAGTCAATGTCCCTTAGTGAAACCTTGTTTTTAGGGGCTATGGGACAATCAAAATCAAGAAGACTTTGATGGTGAAAACCTCTTTTAGGCACAAATAGCTGAACCAAATAGTTCTTTATTATTTGATGAAGACATTATTGATGTCAATATTAGCATAACCTATAATATAAACATTATTTAGATTGTAACATCTCTCATGCCTAAAAAACAAAAAAATTGTGTGGCCTTATTGAGAGAATTTGTAGAGTTTTTTTCCCCCACCACAACAAAAATCATATGAATTTAAAATAAACAATAAACTTTGTTATTGAAAATCTTGATCTCATTTTATCCCAAAATAATTATGCATTCCATCATGATCCTATTATTAATTCAACTCCTATATTTCATTATCCAATCAAATCATTTATTAAATGCCTATACTTCTTTAATCTTCTTGGGAGGATTTTTTCCAAAGAGATTATGAAAACATATTGTCTATAGGTTTGAATGAAACAAAATCAATGATGAATGAAGATCATAATAATATCAACATAGTCTATAACAATAACATGATCTTGATAGAGCTACTATTCTGAGAAAGTATTGGTTAGACAACAAAGAGTCCACATTATGCATCTCTTAATCATTCATTGATTTGAGATGATAAAAAATAAAAAACTTAATTAAAAGACAAAATAATCAAAAGATAATCAGAATTAATTTTTCTAATGGTCTAAACCATCCTTATGGCACCTTGGGAAAGATCCATGATGAAATCTAGGTTTTTGGCATCATACATGAATAATTTTTTATTTGTAAGTACCTTTACACTCATAGGCAACCTCATTTACATTGAAATCTATTCAATACATTCTATCCATTTTGGCCATTCAATCCTATTTATCTTGTACATTATTATTGTGACCATATATCTTCCCATCTTGATCTTTTTATAGAATTAGAAGGTATATTGAGACCCATTTTGGAGACATTTTGGCACATTATCCACATGACACTTTGATGTCTCGACATATTTTATTTTCACATGACATAGTCCTTGGAGATTCCTAGTCCCTTCCCTCATTATAATTTATTATTATTTAGCATTATCCATTTTTCTTTCATTAATTATTATATCCTATTCTATATGATCTATACTGGTTTGAGGTCTATTTAGACTATGTAGGTATCATGAAAATTTTGAGGTTAGCTCGAGCACCCTTATTTCACACTCTCACCATTTTGAGTTAATTTTATGCTATCACCATTTTTTGAGTTACCACTCCCATGATCTCACCATTTTGTGAGTAAAAAAATCTAAAACTCTTGATCTTCTATTCAGTTGTGATGTCAGAAACTCAAAAAAAATTCTAACATTGAAAAGGTCCATAATTCCTAAAAATTGGAAAAGGTTCACAATCTCCCTTGGAGATATAAAGCCAAAAAATCCTAAAATTTTGAAAGGGATTCAACTCTTCATGAGAGATATTAAGCCAAAAATTTCAAAAACATTTGTCTTATCCCTAATCCAATAATTATCCTTGATTTATCATTGAGCCATTCATTTTAGCAGCCATTGGGATCTATCCTTCCCAAATCCACTATATTGGGGTAGATTAATTGTTGGTTCCAATCATGTTAGCCACCTTGGGATGTGTGTTTTACTCCATGACATGTGCCCTTCAATTTAATATATCCTTTCTTGTGGGAACAATCTATTTATAATTTCATTGAGCCTTTACATGTGGATTTATACTTGATTCATAACAATATGCTTTTTATTGATTTTATTTTTAGTTTTGTCTATGTGTTTGGTTTTTCACCTTTTTATTTTATTTTATTGTTATTTACTTGACTTAGTTCATTGTGCCAAAATTTGCATCTTCATGGTGTCCCTTATCACTTATCCTTGATTCCATCCATTGACAAACATCAACATTATCGTCATGGCTTTTAACATTAGTATGTTTTTGCCATTTTTCTATTACATTGGGGGTCAGTCCTTACACACTTTATGGATAGGCCATCATGATGTTTTATATAATGATGCATACTATTGCTACATCAAAAATCAGGTGGTTGGGACTTATATATGATGTTATGATATGTTGGTAATATCTCCCCTTACCAAATCATTTTTTATATAATCAAATAATTTTGATAATTTTTATCCATGTCACATCATCACCTTTTTCATGATCTAATAATAATAATAATTGACCATTCTATCTATATGTATGCTCATTAGGACATGTATCTTCGAATGAGTATCAAATTCATATACATTAGTCTATCATTACTCTCATTTTATTCATTTATTCCATTATATCCTTCTGAATCACATTTTCTCCCATCCTTCAAGAACTACATTGGATTGAGGTCCATTTTAACAATGATATCAATGGTCAAGTATGTTTAGTTTCTAGGGTTATCTCAGACACCATTATCTCATTATTATTTAACCATTATTTTGTTCTTCCAATCATTTATTTCATTATCTTTGAGAATTCATGTGTGCCTAGATTTTTTTTGCTTTTTCATTCTTTGAAGATACATTACACCATCACATGTATATTTGTATCATTCATCTCATCTTTAATCTATGTAATAGGTTCAATCCTTGAGCTATGCTTGACAATAAATCAATTGACTAATTAACCAATCAATTTGATCAATGATTAAATTTTGATTGCTAAGGTAAATGATTTAATCAGTGATCAAATTTTCTCTACTGAGGTAGATCAATTAATCAATAAATCCCCTCTCTTTGAGGTGATTCAGTCATTCAGTATTTATTCTAATTTAAAGTTCATCACCTTTTCCTTATTTACAAAAAATCAAAATGTGTATATTGTTTCAGGATAGATAATTCCCTAATCTTACAAATTTCACCCTATTTGGGTCAATTCAAAGTGTTCCACTTATTTTGGGATGAATTCTTCTTTATTACCTCCTTTTTGGGCCAAATCATTTTTATAGTCTATCATCAGTAGATATCAAAGTTTACAAGTGTTAGCTCAATTTGATTAATCTCATCCATGGGTTAATTTCACTCTTATTTGTATCCATTTTCTTCCTTTCAAGGGACCATCCATCGAAACTATCTTATGTCCACTCCATTGAGGGGGCATCATGGTTATCAAAAATATTATCTGGGGTATCAATGTGAGCTTGTTTTCAGTAGATTAAATAAAGATTCAATAAAATGTGGACACATCATTCTTCAATATTTATCAGACCATTTTAATTATTATTTAAATCTATGAAAATTCATTACTTTATCTAGTGTCTTACAATTCCCTTTCAAATAAGGGTAAATGTAGACACTAAACTCTCACCACTTTTGTGTCAAAATTATGCTTAATAACCATTTTTGGAAATAATGCACAAAATCACTAAAATTTCCAAATTCACCCACAAAACTAACATGCATCTTACGAAATGTATTATGGCATACCTTATTTTATAAATGCACCATACATAATCATTGGCTTCGTATAATTCATTCTGAGTCAATATGTGACTTCATAAGTTATTTTCTGGACTAATTAGATCATCACTTCACATTAAGTTAATTAACCTTTATTAATTATATTAATATTCCTCTAATGGTTAATTCTATAGATTTTGGAATATCTAAGCGGTTGATGGCATAATCATGACGTCATATAAAAATATCATGATATCATAAGGAAATATTAGGGATCATGAGATCCTCATGACATCATCATGAAATTTGTCAAGATTTTGTAAAATATCAAACAAATATCATAATTTGAAATCCATGCCTAATTAATAAAAACTCAATCACAATTATTAATGACATAAGTTATCCAATATTGACTCATCTTAATCTGCCCATCTTGATCATCATCTAATTATCAAAATTGGTTTGGAAAATATATAAATATAAGGACCATTTGTAATTATTCTTATGTCTTAAACATATAATGAAGTGGTGTTATTTTCATTATCCATTCAAACATCAAGCCTTAATTTCTTCTAATTATTAACAACCATTCTATTCTAATTGATCAATATTAAATAGTGCAATGGGAGTTTTTGCCTATGTAACCACACAACAACATTGATAAAGAATCCAAGATCTACATCTAGTCAAAAACATGTATGTATACCGGGGAGGAACATATATCCATGAAAAAGGTAATTATTTTGGTGTCTTCTATTTATTTATTACTTTATATTATTACCCAATCTAAGGAACTATGCTTGATAAGTTATGTTTTGTGAATTTGTTTGACTTTGAATATATAATAAAGAAACTAACACCTCTTGTAATCATGGTTTACACTTCTTGTTAAGGTAGTTTTATGTGTGCGAGTACAATAAATTAGATGTAAAATGAGAAATGGGAACCATATAAATATGGATGAAAACCTAAAAGGTATAGATTCAAACTTAGGAAACATCATAAACCCACCTAATGAGGTACAAAAAATTAATAGAAAATATAAGAGTTCATCAACCTGGTTGATGATGTTATAAAATTGGGGAAGCCCTATAGAATATAATCAATCAAGCTGATGATGTCAATGATATATAAAAAAATAGGAATAAGAGGATCATAAATGGTGAGTAGAAAATCCAATGAGGATAAATAAGATGATGATATGACATGAATGAATGAGGAAATAATAGAAGATTGTCACTAGATAAACTCTCAAAAAGTACCACAAACTAACCCACCATGATCCTAGTGTAATAATTAGAATGTAAATTTATACAAATTTATGTGTTGAAAAGTCTTACAATATAAATATTTAATAAATGAAAATAGGGTGTATACTTATACTCCATCCAAAGCTCACCACATGGCATAATTGTGTAATATGGGATGGTGCTTCGAAAAAATAAGTACCACAAGATAAAAGAAGAGGTATAATAATTTTAAGTTAAATATGATATAAGTAAAAGTAAATAAATAATCATATGTGCCTTCACTTCATTATTTGTAAGATAAATATGGTATACAATGTTAAAATAGTGTTGAGACCGATCTGACAGGTTGGTGCATAACAAGATGGTGTAAATTACTAACTTGGTGTTGAGATAGGTCTAACATGCTTGAAAAATAAATGTTATATTTTAGTTTTTTGAAAAAATCATTCTATTAGTACCATAAAATTATTTTTTATAATAGTATTTTTATGTTTCTTCCATTCACCAATAGGAACTATAGAAAAAATTATATGAGTGAATTATAGAATTCAAGAGATAATTTGTAAAAATTTTAATTTTAATTTTAGAGTTTATAAATAGGGGATAACATTTAGTTAATTTATATTTTGAGCTTTTAATATTTATGAGTTCCTAGAAAACCATTTATAACACAGAGAGACATGTTGGCAAGAGGACACATGGGTAGATGCAAAGGAAGGTACCTTAGAGTCATTGCAAAAATCCTTGAGGTTAATTTTGAATTTAATTATAGGAATAAAATATAAGGTAGAATGAAATAAATGAGTGGAGATAAAAATCCATTTTTTGAAATTCCCCCCCCCCTCGCAAAGGCATCATGCTTGATGACATGTATCTTTAAATCTAATCTCATCACATCACCATTTTTAAATTCTAGGTTAAACAAATTTAATAGTAACCTAATTAATTCCAATGTTGAGTGGGAATCATATAACTCCAATTTTTGAAATTCTTCCCATGGTGTAATACACCCTCTACACTGATGACCTCATCAAAGCCAATGCCTTATGGGTTTTTTTTTTCTATGTTTAAGTATCATTTGCATTCCCTATTAGCTCAACTAGTTATTTCTCCCCATCACAAATATTGAATGATATATCACTGAATATGAGTGTGTTATCCACTTGTCAATACCATTATATTTAACCATAATTATCATTTAATTTAGTGCCAACAATATATTTGATGGAATGTATGTTTTTTTTTTTTTTTTTTTTTAAGTTTTTAGAGATTTTGAGTTTTTTAGTTTAACCCCAATTGGTTCCTTATCATTCCAAATTGGTCCCCTTTTATATACACACAATGGTACATGAAAAGGATTCTCTATGTCATTAACACTGGATTCAAAAGAAAAACTCATAAATCAATATACTTAATTTTTATTAGTTATATATATATATATATATATATATATATATATATATATATATATTTGACATAAATGAATGGGTAAAAGAGTATTTGTCCATATTTCTCCTTGACCTGCATAATTTAGTTGTTATTTTCCCAGATTTAATTTTATTTTAGTGTATCTTGGCTCAATTAATAATTAAAGTAATCTATATTTAAATTCCTTCAAATTTAAAATTAGCATTTAAAAAACTGAAATTCTATTTTTCAAAAAAGCTATAAAATTACCTCTCTCCAATTTTGGCTTATCTCCAATATTGAAAAAAATGTATGGATAACTTATAAATTCAATAAAACTCCAAAATAAGTCCAACTCAATTCAAATAATAAATTTTTTATATGTCCTTAGTCAACAACATAAAATATGCCTCACAGAAGAGTGAAATCATTATTAAAAGTGTAGTTTGCACTTGACAAAATCTACCAAATTCCTCCAAATAGTCTCCATGTAATATAAAATTAATAAAGATAGCCAAAATATAACTAAATATAGTTATAACATATCAAAAAATAGTGCCAATATAAATTTTGATGTTAGCCACCTTCTATAGTAGTTATTAGAAAGCCCAAAATCAACTATCTCCTTCGCTAAGATGAACCTCTCAACTCTATACAGATCTATAATATGATGCAACCTTGATAACAATGCATAAAATTGACAAACACACACACACACACACACACACACATATATATAGTCCAAAAAAGAATACACTCCCAATTTTAGTCATACAAAGGATAATTGAAAGATAATCTTATAAGTGTAGGTCTTACAACTATAATAATGGAGAGAAAGAAAAATAAATTTTGAGGCTTTGATACCAATCATAGGCCAAATAATATATTCACAATTCACATGCAATTATACTTTGTGATTTAAGTTGGAATGAGACAAAATGTTAAAATATAAAATCCCGAATGGTTATTCATTTCGCATTCCCAATGTGACTCTTCCTATTCCTAAAGGAATTGAGAACTTATTGAATAAGACAAAAACAAGACACCTATGCTAGACACCTAGTATTAATAAAACTTATATATAATATTGTTACATAATTATTACTAATCCTATGTGTCTAACATAGGTGTCTTATTTTTTTATTATTCAATAAGTTCTTCATTCCTGTAGGAATAACAAGAGTCACATTGGGAACGTGAAATAAATAACCATTTGGGATTTTATATTTTAAAGTTTTCTCTCATTCCGAATTGAATCATGAAATGAAATTTCATGTGCATTCTAAGTCTATTATCTAGCCTATCAATTTAAATAAAATAAATGGGTCAACCCATAGGATTTAGATTATTTTAAAATTAGATGAATTTTTAAGACTGTACACTTGACATGAATCTAGACACTTGCATTGATGTAAGTGCCATTATGTGGGATGTAAGTGTCTTACAATATGGGAGGTTTTTGAGGATTTGAAATAAATAGTGAAGGATATATCAAGTTTTAAGATTTTTTTATAATTCATGCGATCTAGGTCATCATAAATTATAAGGTTAGACCATAAGATAAATAGTTAGGCACAATGATATGGTGAATGTGAGCCTTTCAAAAAAGGAATATATAACTAAAGGGTAAATCCCTGATAGGTATTTTTTCATTTATAAAATATTGAGATGCCATATAAATCATATTTTAGTATCTACATTCTCTCCTTAATCTAATAATTCATAATGATGAAATTATTAGTTTAAAGAAAATAAATACATACCTAGGTGTGCATAACACACCTTGCCTTTGATTGAGCCTACTTTGAGTGTTTTTTTAATGTATGGCCCATAACCAAGATCATTTTATATTATAAATTAGTGTATACAATATTGAATTTGACATAATTGAAATGCCTGAAAATAAAAAGAGCAAGGAAGGAGTACAAATGTGTGTCAATGCAACCATGTTGAACCTTGGTTCTTTTATTTGGTAAAAGTGCTTCCTTATAAAGAATTGAACCTGAGATAGGTTTAAAAATGAACCTTAGATATTTGAAGAGGGGTATTTTAAGGTGATTATTCCCCCACTCTAGTGAAAGGGTGAGTTGTGATAAGACATTGATATCATTGAATCTCATTTGCACAACTCAAGTGACAACATAATAAAATCCAAGTTAAGTGGTATAAAAAAATCAACCTAAAAAAGTGAATTAGTGTTAGTTCATCGAGGGTTCTGAATCTCAACCACACTACTAAAAGGATCCAACTACTATAGATAGAAATTCTCAAATCAGTACTTATTTGTGAAAATAATGATTTTTGGTAAAGTATCAAAACTTCTTGGTAAATAAGTTTTAATATGTATTTGAATTTTTTGGTGAAATTTCATGGCATATGAAAATATAATGTGTATGAAGCTAAATTATGTATCCAAATGTAACCTCTAATTTGCAAATGTGTATATTATATCAAAAATGTAAAATGCTTTGTCTAGATCTATAAAAAATGGTGTAATGTTTAGGATTATAACCAACACTTATATTTGAATCATGTAAACTTCAATGAAATTGTATAGATTATGGTAATTATATGAGTGTAGAGGGCATGTCTTTATGACATTCCCCCACTAATATCCCCCCTTTTAGGTG
This sequence comes from Torreya grandis, assembly GCA_037957365.1. Lineage (NCBI taxonomy): Eukaryota > Viridiplantae > Streptophyta > Pinopsida > Cupressales > Taxaceae > Torreya > Torreya grandis. The sequence goes on from JARHVA010001516.1 coordinate 572,288, forward strand.
AGGGGAATGGAATGTGGTAGTTACATAACCTCAAAATGCTAAGACAAAAATATAATCTACATAAGAATCATGTATAATATAAGAGTATTGTGTCTAAGTAGTTATACTAATGAAGATCACAAAATGTGATCAGACAAACCATAATATGCATGACATGGATCATGATGATGTATAAAAATTAATAATATAATCTTAGGAAACAATCAAGCACACACATACAAGAGAGCTTGATGTCACACAAGAGGGGTTTAAGGAGACATCAAACAAGGGGCATATTCAAATGTCACACACCTAAAGGAATGAAATATTCAAATTTTTATATAGTAAAATAAAGTGGCATAGGGGTGAAAAATCAAGGAACATATTGAATTTTTTTCATAATCAAGATAACACCAAACAAGAAAAATACACTTAAATAAGCTAAAATGTGAATAAATTAAGTATAGATAACCAAAATAAGCATATGATACTATTCCCTGCATATATTTGTTAGTAAAAATGGCATGTAAAATAACATATCAAGTTCATTGTGAAAGATGCAAGCATGAGTATAGGTACGTGTAAAATTTAGTATATAATATCAACATAACAATGGAATGTTATCATAAAACAATAGAACTCGAATAAATCATGATTAAGGAATCATATGCCCCCAAAGTAGTATGTCACATGGGAAGAAAAAAATTCCAACATCTATATGTGTGTTTATGATGCATCTGGTGTATGTATGTACCACATTAAGGTATCCATGAAACATATGTATATCTATAAAAGAAATGATATTTTATCGACTGACATAGATGCTAAGAAGTTAGTAAACATGTGAATGTTGAAATTTTTTTTATCTTTTTATTTTATGTGAATGTTTTTGTATTCTTTAGAATATTTTATTTTATTTTTATTTTTTTGTAAAGGAAAAGGGTAACCTACAACCCATTTAATGGATGCTCATAGGAAGCTCCAAACTCATTATATGGTACATCAAACCATTGATACTACCAAGGAACATGTATAGGTGTCATTTATGGAGTTGTATGATCTATGGTACTATGAATATGTTTTATAGGATTCTATGGTTGTGAAGAGGTAATAGAAGTAGGGGTTCATAGAACCCATTGTTTAGTGATCTATGGTTTATTTAGTGTAGATGTAATTGGAACATATTTATTTTCTCTTACCAACTAGGTATATTATGTAGATGTATATGATAATTTCATGGAATCACTATGTATCTATGGTGCAATGGTCTCTCAAGTATGGGTTACCTAGGAAAGGGGATTTCATGTCACCTACCCTTTCATGGAATATTAACCTTAGTAGGTTGTATGATTATTTGTTTGGAAATAAACTTATCTTTCTCAATTGTATGTTTATATGTAATTATGGGAATATTAATTATCCTATTGGTATGAATGCATTTGATACACCCATGCAGTGTGGAAGGTAAAGCATGGATTTTATGTATCCAATTTCATGCCAATAAGATATTAGATAATATTGTATATGGTATAAGGTAAAAGGTAGTAACCACATGTGTTGGACCAACTTGTAAATATAAAAATCAATCTCGCCAATAATGTGTTTTGTTGTCCCATCAAATAGTCTAAACATTTTATTCTATGGGTATAAATAATCATGTGTATATACCAAATGTGTAATTATCATCATGGTACCATACATTCTCAATATTATTTTTATCAATCATAAAGCTATGTATATGATGATGATCAATGTATGCTCTAATATGATAATGAGTGAAGATCTGATTCATCATCCACAATTTAATTGTCATCAAATATAATATAGATTATTTAAACCATAAGAGGTATTTAGTGTGTATAAGTGACAAAAATATCATCTAATAGGTTACTATAATGTGATGGAGGATAGTGTGCATTATATACCATTTGCACTTTTGGATCTTTCTTTGAATGATCTCGCAATGGATTGTTCAATATATTTTAGTTTTTATGGTCATTAGGTTATGAACCTGAATTCTTTAGGTGATCATCAATGGTAATATGTTGATTATTAAGAAGATATTGGATCTTATGTTTCAAAGTATAAAATATGTTTTTATAATTTTTAGGGCCTTAGTGATAGTCATAATATTTATTAGCATCATATCCTTTTGGTAGAGATTGACTCATATCGACCTCTATAGGGGGATGGATATATACGATATGACACTCCACAATATTATTAGGTAATGAAGTTAGAGACTCAACTAATCATGCAAATTGTCTCTTAGGTAAATTGGATAAGATGAGTCAATTAGTTTTATGTGAAACTATGTTTACTATTATGGTTTCTTTATTTTTAAATTTTATAGGTTTTATCTTGTAACTTAGTTTAATATGAAACTTGATAATATATGTAGTCAATGTGATTTCTACATACTTAATATTGTTTGATGAAATAAAATTCATTTCATGATCTCAAACAATATGGCATAATTCATCAAAATATTTGATCTTATTAAAAATAATGGTCTCATGTAATGGGGAAAATAAACTTTGCTTAAATATGTATTTATGGATATTTATTAGCCATTGGATTTGCCAAATTATCCAACATTATTTTATACCTCAAAACATATTAATTGATAGGTTTATTGGTTCCTTGTTTGATATTATTAATTTATGCATATGATATATTTTTAGTGATGTTGATAGATAAATGAGATAGAAACTGATATATTAGGGGTTTGAATTCTTTCATTGATTAGATTTTTAAGTCATAGAACCATCTTAAAGCATAATGTTTTAGGATCCTTGAAAATAATTTGGTAGAAAGTCTATCATTCAAATCATAATCAAGACATTCCACATATAAATATCGGAGATGTTGTTTAGGATCACCCTTGCCATCATAAAATTTGAACTTGGTGAAACAAAACTAGTTGGAAAAGGGTGAAAATAAATCTAAGGTGATAGAGAATTAAGTAATACATCTTGTTAATAAATGCATGAGTTTATTTCAAATAATTTTGTTCAATGTTGTAACATTAGTATCCAATACTTTTATAGCTTGGATAAGATTTTATATTGTAGACCCATTGGGATTTATATTTGAGATTTGAGAATCCATTAAAGGGGATGAAAACACCACTTGTGTTGATGTAGGCATTGAAACTAGTAATAAATTTAAATTATTAATTATTTCCATGGAGGATGTAGCAATATTTCTTTAAATTTTAGGGAATAAAGGGTTGGAAAGATATTTTGTTCCCCCACTAAATGTAGTAATCAATGTTGTGATTAAGTGAAGGTAAATTAGAATGGATGCATTATAGGCATATCCATTAGCCCCAATATTTTTATAAATAGAGAGAAATGGTTATTCGCTAACATATATATATATATATATATATATATATATATATATATATATATATATATATATATATATATATATATATTGTAATACAGTATTAAGGATCTATTAGAGATCTTCAGGATTTTCATCAATGTGTTCTCCAAATTATGAAATCTATTTAACTTGTTTTCGATCTACTTGTTCTTGTTTATTATTCATGTGTTTCATTATCCTTATGACCATATTCATCTTAGATAAGTATTTTTTAATTATTGTGCTCATTTTCATTATTATCACTCTTATTATAATAATTTGGCACAGTATTAGCTTGAGACATTTTATATGCCCCAAGGAGTAGCTTAATATATTGAATAAGAATGTAACCTTATCTAGGACTACACCTAGGTTTCATACAAATGACAATTTTTTTTTTGATTAAGTACAACATGTAAAAACATTAGGAGGCTAAAAACATTAAATCAATCTAGGATTTAAATGAGAAGACACAATGGTTGGGTTCATCATATATTTAACCCTTTTTTTTGGTTTTAGCTAAGGGTTAAATGTGTATAATATCATATGCACAAGGATGAATTAAAAAAATTTAGATCAGGCCAATTAATTAAAAACTTAGTCAAACAAATATTTTGAATTAAATGTTGTGTTTTGGTAAATATAAAAACTACACTCAAAATAATGGTTTGATTACATAAAATGATGAAGAGATAATACTTATCTTGTCTACAAATGCACAAGCAAATATGATAAATGCAGAGGTGGAAATAGGTGGGAATAAGATAAGGATCCATTTGCCAAATTTTGGAAATATTATTTATAGATGTTTGGATATTTGCATCAACCCTAGGACACTTGAATCAATTCATGTTTACTAATCCCAATAAAACTATCTGGTATATAATATTTTTTATATTACAAAGTGATCACCTAGAACCTTATGGGTTTTTTTTTATCACCCTTATGTTGATATGTTTTATTCATGTGCATAGGATTTTAATGAATAGTTATAAGTCAAGATAGATATTTTTACCTTATGTCTTTGTACCTTGAAAAAAATAGGTTAGTGGGATTACAAAGTTTAGTTAACCTCAATGACCCTTCTATCAATGAGCATTGCCTACATAACCAATACTCTAAGGAGGCCTCATGTATATGTATATTTCCCCTAATTTTTGTCTTGTGTGTGCACACCGATGTAATATATTATATGAAATGGCATGAAATGATTTATTTTATAACTTTAAAAATAATTTTCATGGGTTTTTCTTTGTGTGTTTTAGACATGTAATATGACTGATCCTATGACTAATATGAAAATAGGGAAGAATAGGGAAGTAAAATTCAATTGTACAATCGATTAAATGAGATTTAATACGTGCTTACTTGGTGTTTACTAGATGAATGATAAGTAAAATTTTATTTATATTTGTACCATACCTTTTGTAAATATATCATAGAAAGGTTAAATGAAATAAATGGTCAGACCCATTGGGTTCTAAATATTTTCAAATTATGAATTTTGAGGACTAGACACTTGATAATAATTTTGACACTTGTATCAACACAAGTGTCCCTATGTGAGATGCAAGTGTTTGATGGGATAGGAAGTTTTTGAATAAATAAAATTGAAAAATGAAATATACATACACACACACACACACACACACACACACACAGAGAGAGAGAGAGAGAGAGAGAGAGAGAGAGAGAGAGAGAGAGAGAGAGAGAGGAGAGAGAGAGAGAGAGAGAGAGAGAGAGAGAGAGAGAGAGAGAGAGAGAGAGAGAGAGAGAGAGAGAGAGAGAGAGAGAGAGAGAGAGAGTTTTAGGATTTCTATACAGTCTAGGAGATTTGAATCATAAAAAATGATAGGATCAAGCCATAAGAGAATTTTTTAGGAAGAGTGAGATGGTGAGTGTGAGTATTTAAATAACAATAAGGTATACAACTTAAAACTATATCCCTCATAGGCAATTTTCAATTATACAATATTGAGATGAAATTTAAATCAGATTTTAGTATCTACACTTTGAACAGTATCAACCTAGTTAATACCATCAACTTCAAGTTTGGGGTTGTTTTTGGGTATTATAATAGTGTGTATAGGGTTCATATTTAAATCCTAAATAATAATTATTAAATTAATACACTCAAGTTATGCTTGAATTTCTCCCATAATGAATTATTTGGTAGAGTTGGTGTTTTATAACTTTTTCTTATAGGTATTGTCTTTTTGGTGTCATTAAATATCAAAATGAGGGGGTCCTTGGGATTTTGTAACTAATGATATATAGGTCTTCATCCAACTATGTGAGGTCTTCAATCTATAAAATATCTTACAAAGTTCTGATTGAGCCAAGGGGAGATTAAAGTGTTAATGGGTTCACCCCAAGGTAATTATTTTTATCCCTATACTTTTTCTTTTAGTTACTCTGTAGATTAGATGTTTCTTAATTTTTTATGGATGTATGTGTATATCTTTGCTTAAGATCTTTCTTATACTGAATAAGATGGTATAGATATAGGATTTTTTTGTATTTCCATATATCACCTTAGGCTGCATATAGTCCCATTTAGTTGACCACTTCACCTTACCCCCTTTACAATCACCTAATCCATCATTTACTTTTACTTTTTTACCCCATTACAATATTTTTTAATTGTGTTTTACAACCATATTTAAAATAATTTACTTCTATTTATGTACAATGAGATTTATATGTCATAGGATTGTTATTTGGAACTCTTTTCTCTTCAAATTTTAATTATAGGCTAACCTATACTATATCTAATTATATCATTGGTCCTTACTTGATAGTACAAGTATACACAGGGTTTATTTGATTGACCTTATTTGAGTCCTAGTCTATCGAGAGAAAGAGAGTAGTTTTAGGTCATCCTATATCGTGCATATATTATGGTGAACCTAACATGAATCTGATCTCACCTTTGGTTAGATTAGTTTAATATTTACCATTTTAGCTTCTTAGAAAAATATTCCAAACCATCACATATCTTTCATTCTAATTGCATCATCTAGCTTAATATTGTTATTTAGTTCTTATAATTATATTGGCTAGCTTGATACAATTATGTTTTAATCAGTTTTATATTCTAACTATATTCATCAACTTGATACCATTATTTTTTATTTTTTAATTTATTACATGTTGAAAATTTGGCATTTGAATCAAATCATTTACATCTTTATTTTTTATTTTTCTTCCTACAAACTCTCTTATGATAGTTTTAAAACTAATAAGAGTTATTTTTTTGATCCAAGTTGTCATCAATTTTTCCTAAGCCTTAGTGTGATGGACACTTCCATAATAATCAAGCTATTATAAAACACTATAAATAGGATTTAGTTTTCACATACCTCATGAAATATCAAAATTACCTCTAGTTGTTTTTATAAAAATTTACATATCCTTTTTGTCATTTGATTTTGTAGTGCACTAGTAAATGGTTAACCCAGGGAAGTTACTATAAATGTACCTTAGAGATAGGATGGTATAACCATATATAGTTTATGACCTTATCATTTTATTCACTATTTATTATTCCAATCAGTATATCTATGAGCCTACAACTCAAACACTCCCTTCCTAGTTTACTTCCCTATTTTTATTTCTTAGTTAATTAGTTAAATTTTTATCTTACTTATCTTCTAGATTGTATGGTCTAGTTCAATACAATTATTTGTTATGTGACCACTAAATCACATATCCCAATACATTTATGGGTTTCCTCCCAACTACATCATCCATCCTAATATATTTATAAATTTTTACTTAAATACATTAACTAATTTTATCTAATTTGTTTCCTATTATATCATCTAGCCCAATACAATCATTTTTATCAGCTACCAAGAGCATCTCATTTTTACTATATTGTATCGATTATATTGATATAGTATATTATCTTACACATTATATCCACCTACCCAATATTATCTATTTTTTAGTCTATTGACTAATTGTATTGGCCTACCTAAAACTGTTAGTTTATAGTGACTAAAAATTTTCTACATTAGACTTTCAGTCTCATTTACCATAATATCACCTCTTAGAATTTTCCTTGTGAGTCTCAACCCATTTTTATTTTCCATGGGTCAATATCTTCTACTCTATATAGCCAAAATTGAATTCAATTTTTCCATGGTGTAATAATGCTACACCTTTTCTCATGGGTGAAGATCCTAATGATGATCTTCCTACTTATGATTATTCCTATTACCAAAGTGAAGACCCAAATTATGACACCTATAGTGGGACCAATGATTATTATAATGGTCCTCCCATTTATTATGATAATTGTTAGGATCCTAATGACATCACTTTTTTCACTCCTAACATTGAGAAATATAGTCATAATAATCTTCCCCTTTATGACCTTGATGATTCTTATTACCATGGTGAAGACCCCAATGATGACACTTATAGTAGGACCAAATATTATCATTATAGTCATCTAATTTATGATGATCAAAATGAGAATCCTAATAATCCCACCTTCATCACTCATCACATGTTTGAAAATAAATATCCAAATTTTCCCATCTATGGTAATTATTCTAACACAGGTGAAGACCCTATCATGATATTGGATGTTCCCATTTATGATTATTATGACATGGATTCATTCCTATTATGATTTTCCCATCATTATAAATCCCCACTATAAATCAAGTAATGATGACCATTGTCTCATTAATGTCTACCCACCATCTACATCACCTTGAAAAGGCCTTAGAAGGATAAATCATCAAACCTCAGCTCATATTCAAACTTATCATATACAACCAAATTTTATCAACTCATCATAATACTTTCCACAATACACATTATAAGTTATTCTGATACTCTAGCCTGTAAGAATATTTATACCTATCTCACATGTCTAATTTCAGCTTCAACCTCTTATAAACTACCCAATCACTAATGTAATCACTTATTTCCAATCGTATTAGCCAACCCAATACTATTAAATTGTAAATTATTATAATAAATTTCATCAGCCATGACCCAAAATGTGTGGATATAGTTATTCATATTTTATCCAACTATACTAATCATGACACAAAATTTGTTGATATAGTTCCTCATGTTTCATCCAATTCTATCAACTAGATCAATATAATTTATTTAATATTTTTTCACCAGACTATATCAACCTAGCTAATATTGTTCATTTTATTCCTATTTACCTATATTATATTAACCTAACTAATATTTTACATAAAAAAAATTATCACCTCCCAAAGACCATGGCATTACCCTAGATGCCACATTCCTTATTGTAACATGGATTTACACATAATTTGACATCATTACTAGGCCTATCAATATTGAAGTTATATCCTATTGACATATATCCCATAATTTGGGGCATTTGGTGATGCATATCCTCTTATTATCACACATGTTGGATCATCTTTTGATACCCATCCTTTTATTACTACACATATTATGGCACCTTGTGCTACCCACCCTTTTCTTATTTCAGCCTTTGGGGAATCTCGTGATTCCCTTCCTTAACTTTATACATGCTTTGATGGCATCTTAAAATACACATATTGATTATCTTGGCTTATTTATCTCACATCCTTACCATGAGGTATCAATCAAGAACCTTTCAAATCTTAAAAATAAATAAATTCATCTTCAAAAATATTTTTGAGATAAATATTCCTACATTTCACTTGCTTTCCTTTGATACAGTCATTCACATAGATGTTTATTTTTATTTTATCTCATGTTTATTTCATTTCATTCATTTTATTCCCTTAACATAATTTTTACTACACCATTTATTCCTTTTTCATTATTTGGTGTCTTATAGTCAGCCCTAGTTTCCTTTATGGATCTTTGGCAACACCTTCAAGTTGTATATCACTTTAAATTCAACATTAAGTTCCCTTGTGGATCTTAGGTATCACATTTTTTTTTAATTTTATATTTCACCATTTTTTTTTCAATTAGCCCTAGTTTCCTCTTGATTATTTGGTATCTTTTGGCATTACCCCTTTTAGGATGATTTCTTTTATAAATTCTTTTTCTAGGCCTCATAATAGGAATCAATGGCATCTATAGTGGCATTACCACCCTACTCTTCATTTTACATATTTCTTATATCAATTCTTTTTATAGGCCTCATAATAGGTTTCAATGGAATCTAGATTGACATTACCACCCTGATCTTCATTTTACATTACCACCTTGCTCTTTATTTTACATATTAATTTAATTCTTATAATTAGTTCTATATATGTTACATATCTAAACTTTCTTGCAAGTTATACTTTAACTCTCTTATATTATAGCTTAGCCTTTTTCTATTTATACACCTTTGGATTTTTTTCACATTAGCTCTTGTACCTATACTAGGTCCTTAGGTGGGTAATCGAACAAATTTTAGGGATAAAAAGGAGACTACCTATGGACATGTTTTCCTTAAAAATTAATAAATCTAAACTACTATAGATTATTTGAGATGTCTACACTCACAAATTTGAGGATGGTGTAAGAACATGAATTACAAAATTTTGAGTCTAACTTTTAAAACACTAATTTTATTATAAAATGATTAATTATAACTATGTCAAACATCTAAAATTTGAATATTAACTCCTTTTTTTAGGAAGAGTAAATAATCAATCGTTTCACCCCTAATTTTTTTAGCATCATTTAATATCGTTGAAAACCATTTGGTGAAAATTTAGATAGGATCATATAGTTTATAACATATTTTATTTTATAAATTTTGATGAATAGTTTTTTAATTGATTTTAAAATTAAAGATATCTCAAAAATTGACAATAAAATGGATTTCTATCCATGCATCCCCTTAACTACCTCAAAAATATGAAAACTAATTTTTTTGAATGCATGTAGAATTAGGCCTAGTTTTTATCATATATTTTTTTTTGCATTTGCGTCAAATAAAAAAATATACAGAAACATATATAGGCATTCATATTTTAGGCATATAGTGGCCTAAAAAATCTATAGTTATAAATAAACATAGATTAAAACCTTAAAATAGTCTGAAAATTATATATTCGTTAAGAGGATAGCATGTTTGTTGTCGTGGTAATATTTTTATGAGTTTTCTCATTGAAATTCATAGTGTATTTGGTGATAGAAGTTGAATTTTGATGTTTTCATTAAAAAATATTATATTTAAGTGTGTATTGACATGTCCAAGCCTTTGTTTTGGGAATCTAATCCATTTTTAAGCCAAAAGGCTTGAATTTTGAATTCAAACAAAACATAGCATGTATGTGATATAACACATCAATTATAATGCATACATGTTCCTATGGCATTGTACTAAAAGGTAAAAAATATATGTTAAAACATTTATCTAATTTTTATTTATGCAATGTTATGCACTATCACACATATGCACTCCTTTGAAATTATAAAAAATACATATAAGATATATTATAAGGGGCATATGGTTTACTAAAATAAATGTTAAGTATAAGTTTTCATTTATATTATTTTTAGAAATATAAATTTAAAACTATACTTTAAGTTTATTTTACTAAATATAATAAATTAGGGTTACTTTATATCTGATATACTTGGCCTCATAGATGCATGCCTTATGATGTGGGAGTTAATTTTTCAATATCCAATATAGTCAGTAATTATGCATTTTTAGGCTCTTAGTATTGAAACTAGGGATTTCAATGCATAACTTTTATAATTGATGTCAATTTTTGATAAACATCTAGTCATTTTTTAGTTTTATGTGCCTTCAAAATTACTTTCTATAATTTATGAGTCTTAGTTTTGTAAAAATTAAATTTTAAAAACCAATGACATTGAATTCAAGACAAAGTGTTATGATTTAGATATCATATCTCACATTAATGACTTGCATCAATCAAACAACCACTTTGTGTTAATTTCACTGGTTCATCAATCATCCCTCATCCTTAATCACTTTATCCTTGTCCCTTATCATACCTAATACTCTTTCCTTGTCACTCAACATCCATAATCACTCACTAATTGACCTTCATTAACACTCATCATATCTAATCACTCCCTCATCATCCCTAATCACTCACTCATTGAACCTCACCACCCCTCATCATTCCTAATCACTACTTCATCATCTCTTATCATCCCTAACCACTCTCTCCTCATTACCAATAATCACTAATCACTCATTCCTCATCCCCCATAATCTCAAATCACTCATTCATTATGGCTAACCATCACTAATCACTCTCTCATTTACCATCACCATCCCTCATCATCCCTCATTACTCATTCATCATCCCTTTTAACCCTTATTCACTCTTCCTTATCCTTCATAATCCCTAACCACTCTCTCTTCATCTTAATTGACCCTCACCATCCCTCATAGATTGTAAGGTAAACATATAGTCAAATTTTAGGTTTTTGTTCCTTCTAGATTGATTGTTAGCCTTTTTAGGAGTTCTAGGTTTGTCAAAATTGAAATTTAAACCAAAAGTAGTGCAATTGAGGTATCTTAGGTCACATTGATGACTTAAAACATAAAACAACTACATTGTGTTAATTTCACTTTTTCATTATCCCTCCCTCATCCTTAATCACTTCTTATTTATCCTTCATCACCCCTAATCATTATCTCCTCATTCCTCATTATACCTAATAACTCCTTCATTGACCCTCACCAAATCTCATATCTCTAATCACTCCTTAATCATCCACAATCAATCCCTCATTAATTTCCACCTTCCCTACTCATCATTAATCCCTCCATCATCACTCATCATCTTTAATCATTGTTTCCTTAACCCTCATCATTCATCACCTTCCATAATCACTCCCTCATCATCCCTAATAATTCCTTTATTAAACCTCACAATCCTTCATCATCACTAATGACTTAACCATTATCCCTTATCATCCCTAATCATTTCCACTCATACTTCATAATCCCTAATCACTCCCTCCTCATCGTAATTGACTATCACCATCCCTCATAGGTAGTAAGGTAAATATATAATCATTTTAATGGTTTTGGTGCCTTTTATATTTATTTATGTCATTTCTATGAGTCTTCGGTTTCTCAATATTAAATTTAAAAACCACTCACTTTTAATTCAAGCCAAAGTGGTGTTATTGGGTAGCATAATTCATATTAATGACTTAAACAAATCAAATTATCACTTTTTGTTAATTTCACTTATGCATCATCTCTCCCTCATCCCTAATCACCTATTCCTTATCCCTCATCACCTCTAATCACTCTCTCCTCATTTTTTATTGTCCCTAATTGACCCTCACCATCTCTCATGATATTTAATCACTCCCTTATTAACCCTCACCATCCCTCATCATCACTCCCTCCTCACCTTGAATCATTACTAATCACTCCCTTATTGACCCTCACCATCCATCATCATCCATTATCACTATATCATCATCCTTAATCACTCCCTCATTGATCCTCATCATCTATAATCAGTCATGCATCATCCCTCATCCTCTCTAATCACTCGCTAATTGACCCTTACCATAGATAATCATCCTTATTAATTACCTCATCATCCCTAATCACTACCTCCTTATCCCTCCTCATCCCTAATCACTCCCTCTAAGACCTTGATAATGGGTATAGTGTCTTCCCACTTATGCCTAATTAGACTATGTTCTAATTCAAAAAAATTAACAATCAAATAAGTCCCAAGGAAACTCTTATTTCTTTCATCATATTTTGACCAAATAAAAAACTCAAATATATCATCTTATTATCTAGTGGGATTAAAATATATATGTGGTGATCCATGCCCAAACCTTGGAGAGAGTGTATATGTAAATTCCCAAGCCAAAATAAATAGGCAGGCAAGCTCAAGTAAATGGTGGGATAGAATTATATTACTTGCATATATAGATTGGTATTTGGGCATATAAGATACCTCTTCATGCCAATTTTAATTTTGATTAGGTTCCTTAGAGTCCATAAGTGATAAAAAAACATCATATCCACTTATGATCAAGGTAAATGCAAATAGTGCACCCATCCCACTAATATAACATATACATAGTGAAGTAAATTAAAACATTTCAAGTAGTTGAAAATAACTATTGTATTAAAAGGGTATGAATTAACCATCATATAATGTTACCCACACTTGTATTTCATTATATATCACATCAACATCATGAAATGTGTATAAATATGACATCGATATATTCTATGATATGGAAAGTAGGTAGGATAATAATAAAGTTATGTATTAGGAAGAAATCTTCCCTTGCCTTATCGTCTAGGGTATAACTAAGTAGGTATGGTAAGAACAAAAAATTATATTAGAAATCAAGCTTCACTTGATATTTATGCCTTAATCTAGAAGTAAATCAAAGGTAAATATTAGGAATACAAAATTCCATTGATATTTATGCGTTGCATACTTATTATTTATTGATAAGGTAATATTCCATTGATATGATTTACTAGATGAAGCAAAGCTAGGTGTCGAGAAGGAAAGATTCCCTTGACTTACTCTTTGGAATATATGAATTAGGTAGGGCAAAGGTTTGGATGAAGATGTATTACTTACATATTTAGATTGGTATTTGGGCTTTTAAGAATCCTAATCCTAGAGTTAAGAATCCTAATTTATATCTATATAGATAGAGGTGATTGGAGACTAATAGAGAATTCCAATTCTGACCCCATATTTGATTTATCATTTTCTCTATATGTCATTTAGAGTATGTCTATAGTATTTTAGATTACCACATAGATAGTTAGTAGTCCCGATCATCCTAAGCCACTCATTTCTATATATAGGTTATAATTCCCCCTCTTCATTAAATATATGGCTTGATAATGTCCTTTAATATTAAGCATATGTTTCAATTTCCATTCAATATGAACGAATGGAATAAATCAATATTTCACACATGGGGTAGATAAGGTGGCCCAAATAACATATATTACCCCATATATATATTTTAAGCATATGTTTCAATTACCATTCAATATTAAGGAATGTAATAAATCAATATTTCACACATGGGGTAGATAAGGTGGCCCAAATAACATATATTACCCCATATATATATATATATATATATATATATATATATATATATATATATATATATATATATATATATATATATAATTTTTCATTCTCACTCTTCATTCTTAATCACTCCCTTATTGACCCTTATTATCCTTAATCACTAATTCATCAAACGTCATCATCCATAGTTACTCCTCCATCATATTTTGTCATCACTAATCACTCCCTCCTCATCCTTTACCATCACTCCCTCATTATCCCTAATCATGAATCATTCTTTCCTCATCACTCCTTATCCCTAATCACTCCCTCCACTACCTTTATGGTGGGAGTAGTGGATTTTTTATTGTGCTCAATCATCCCTAGTCACTCCTTTTAAATAGGTTATAATTTCCCCTCTATTTTAAATATATGTCTTGGGTATTCAATCAATTATTTAATTAGGTATCAAATATTAAATAAATAATTAGGTAAGATATATACGGTCAAGATTAGAAATGGGTATTCAAGATCAAGAAATGGCTTGGGTAGTTTATCAGGTTAGGAATACTCAATTAGGTATGGAAATAAAGATAGGTAGGTAGGGAATAATAAAGTACAATAAGCTAGGTAGGGCATACTAAGGTATGTATGGAAATAGGAATAGGTAGGTAGGGCATACTCAAATATGATGAAGGTAGGTAGGGCATAGTCAAGATCAAGATATGGCTTGGGTATTTAGGTAGGGCATATTCAAGTAGGTAAAGTAGTTAAGTCATAATAAATAGTATAGATATATTACATACATAACATGATTTAGAAATTCATTTCTCATTTTATCTATCAGGAAGGAAGCTTCCCATGCCAACAATAGAACCTAAGTAGGTAGGGCATAACTAAGTATATAGGTAAATAATATACACAACCAATAGATAAAGAAGACAAATTCCATTTATAGCTAATAATATATTATATAAAGGGAAAGTAAGTATGATAAGAAAAAAGATATATATTAGAAACAAATATTCTCTTACTTTATGAGGTAGGGTATAACTAAATAGGTAGGGTACAAATAAATATATATATATATATATATATATCATAAAGTAAACTTCCTTTTATATTAATTCATTAACCTAAATAAAATATATATAAATACCAAGAAGGAAAACTTTAATTGATAATTTTACCTTAATCCCTTGCTATCAATTGAGAAGGCATTCTTCCCTTCATATGTTATTAGGTGAAGCATAGCTAGATATCAAAAAGGAAATCTTCCTTTGCCTTACTCTATGACATAAATGTAATAGATAGGAAATTTTACATTCCCTTAATAGGTAGGGCCTTCTGAATGGTTTCCCCTATATATCTATGGTAGGGATTCCATTCCTATGTTATCCTTTGATATATTGTATTAGGGACTAAGGAATACTTAGACTATAACATGGCCCTAGTTTGGCCTTCAGGGCCACCAATACATTCCCTAACTCTATGTGGTAAATTTTTACATTAGATTAAGGCATATTCCATTAATTACCTTTGTATATCAAGTTGGGTATAGGTTGGCTTGGGAATATATTGATTTGGTTTTGGAAACACACTCTATCAGTTATCAGATTGGAACACACTCTACCAAATTGGTGACCACCTATCTATCAATTTGTAAATTTGGTGTACTTTAGACATACTCTCAATGACATAGAGAAAATGAGAAGTCAAATATGGGGTCGGGATTTGAATTATCAACTAGTCTTTAGTCTCCCCTATCGATATAGATATAAATTTGAATTTTAAACTCTAGGATTAGGATTCATAATTGACAATATCATTATGTGTGTGTGTGTGTGTGTGTGTGTGTGTGTGTGTGTGTGTGTGTGTGTGTGTGTGTGTGTGTGTGTGTGTGTGTGTGTGTGTGTGTGTGTGTGTGTGTGTGTGTGTGTGTGTGTGTGTGTGTGTGTGTGTGTGTAAGTAATAAAATTTCATCCCACTTGTTTCTCTATTTTATACATATTTATTAAATTCTTGGGATATAGATACACACTCTTTCCATGGTTTGGGTATGGATCACCATATGGATCTTTGAATCCCACCAAACAATCATATGATATATCTGAGTTTCTTATTCAAGTGAAAGAGGGTGAGTGAAATAAGAGATTATTTGGACCTTACTTAAGAGAGTAAAATTTTGAATTAGAAATAATATAATTGGGCACATGTTGGAATATATTCACCCACCATCAAGGTATTATGTGAAGTGATTAAGGATAAGAAGGGATGAGGAGGGAGTGAGTAGAGATGATGAAGGAATATGAGGGAGTCATTATAGATTATGATTGATGGTGAGGGTCAATGGGGGAGTTAATAGGGAGGATACTGGAGTGATTAGGTATGATGAGGGATGGTGAGGGTTAATTAGGAAGTAATTATGGATGATGAGTGATGAGGAATAATTTATTACGGATGATGAGGGATAGTGAAGGTAAATGAGGGAGTGATTAGGTATGATTATGGAGTGATAAGAGATGATAAGGTATGGTAAGGGTTAGTGAGGGATAATGAGGGATTAGTAAGGAGTGATTAATTATGATTAGAGATGATGAATTAATGATTATGGATGATTAATTATGGTGATATTCAATGAGTGAGTGATCAAGTATGATGGGGAAGTGATTATAGATGATGAGGGATGGTGAGGGTTAATGAAGTAGTGATTAGTGATGATGCGGGAAAGTTAGGGAGTGATTGAGGATGATAAGGGATGAAGAAAAAGTGATTAGGTATGACGGAATTATGATTAAAAAGTGATAAAACACAAAGTTCTAATTTGATGTGCCCAAATCATTAATGTGACATATGTTATCCACATCAAACCACTTTATCTTGAATTCAAAATTTACTGGTTTGTAATCTTCAATTTTCATGAAAATAAGACTCTTATAAATGTCAACAAGTAATCTAGAAGGCATAGAAACCTAAAAAATACTCTATGTTTACCAAACATGGACATAATTTACAAAGTTTATGCTCTAAAATCCCTAAGTTCAATACTGAGACCATAAAAATGCAGGGGTATTGACCATATTCAATTTTGAAAAAATATCTCTCATATCATAAGGCATGTAACTATGAGAGAAGCTCTATTATATGTAGAGTGACCCTAATTTATTATGTTTACTATAATATATTTATTTTCCATTTATATTTCTTGCATTAAACCTTTATTTTATTAAAATGTATGCCCGTTCTAATAGATATATATATATTTTTGCGTAATGTAAACATAATACATATGTATTATAGAATGTATTCTATATAACATGTATGAAATATAACACATACATGTTATGATCACCAAACATAAAGCATATGCATTATAATGCATACACATTTAGGTTCGATGATTTTGAGCCTATTTTATAATAATGCATACACATTATGGTAAATGTCCAAAATTTTCTCCCAATTTTGTGCACCTACCTAGGTATTTTATCATTATTATTCGATATTTTAAAAGGTATACCTATGAAATAAAAAAATTAAAATACAAGTCTTGTACTCTAAATCAAAATAAAACCTTAGATTGAGCCAATAAAAATGAATGAATGATACCTTCACTTACTAAGCAAAGATCTCCTTTATTCAGAGGATTTGATCATGATTAATTAATTTTTATGGTTTTTCAAATGAAATTAAAAGATTTTAGTATCATGTAAATTTGATTTATTGATTTCAAACATGACAGATTCATGATGATATGGGATTTCACATGCTAGAAAAGATGTGAAAATCAAGAATGAAGGATGAAATCATATATTTTTGGATGAGAGTATAAATGGTTGAGATTAACTTGATCAAATTTGAAAACTTTGAGTTTTTAGGGATGAGATTAACTCACTTTATCTAAATCTTGCATGCTTTGATTTGTTTTTAAATTGATTGAATTGATTTTTGAATGGGAAAACATAAATCAATGAGTTAAATAATTTGATTCCATTTGATGATGGTGTTACAATTTTTAATTTATATTTAATGCAATAGTTAACTACCTATTTGAGATTGATTTGGATAAGTGGATTTAATTTCCATTTTGATCAAAAATTTGTTTGAATGATGACATGGGGTGTAACATGAGTGAATATAATTAATATTTTTTATTTGTTTTTAATAATTATGTGTGAATGGAATTATTTATGAATTTGTTAACTAATTAATAATGATTAATTATCTAATTAACAATAGAGTGTAATTAGTGGTATTACATGGGATTAATTAATTGAAATGGTATAATTAATTAATTAGCATGGTGATTTTGGAGTTTTTTCATACTAGGGTAGATTAATTAAGGACGGTTTGGATGATGGTAAATTGGTAAAAAATTTAGGGTGTTTACATTTATCCCTCTTTCAAAGGGTGTTACGAGTAAAAGAAGTATAAATTTTTCAAATAATGTAGAAAATAAATATATGTGCAAGAGGATTCCCCTAGTGGCATTATGGTTATAAAGATGCCACCTTAAGAGTTCATGTGGGGATGAAATACACAAATGGTCTCTAAAAATGATAAGAGGGGTTGAAATGAAAGAATTAGGGTAGGGGATGAATAAATATAAGTACTTGAGAATGAAGGTTAATGATGGATAGTTATTTATAATGAATGTTTATGAATGAATGTTTATGAGTATTGATGATGTGATCATGAATATTGTTGGTCTTAAAAAAAATTTAAAATGTTTGAGCAACCTGATATTTATTAAAACATATGTTAGGATGCACCATGTTATGGAAAACTATGATGACATTATTTTAATATGTATTAGGACTGACACAGTTTCAAAAAATAATAAAATTTACACATAATTATAAACAACAATTGATTAAAAATAACACACAAAATAAAAATAAATATGTAGATTATGTTTTATCCCTTAAAATTTAAAAAACCTAATATTTAGTTATTGATGATAATGATAACTTTTATTTTTCCCAAGCATTGATGTATGTGTGGGGGCTGGATTGGGAATGATATATCTTGATAAATTTATAATGATTTTTTTTAAATTGAACAAGGATTTTAACAAGACTAATGAAAAGATAGATGATTTTTTTGAGGGCTTTTATATTTTTATATTTTTATATTTTCAACCAATAATGAGGCTAAAAACAAAGGGAAAACTAGTTATATCATTAGGTATGTTGGTATAAAAATAAGTGAGGGGGTGGGGAGGTGAATCAGTGTCTTAAAATTTATTTTAAATTCATTCTTAGCATACATTAACCATCACATAAAAATATAGATCAAGCAATGCATAAGCAATCAACTATATACGCATGAAACAAGATTACATAAGATAACACATCATATATATAGGAAAAACTCAAGGTGAATAAAAAAAACTAATCCTTGAAAATGGAATAAAATAATAAAATTAAAAATATCATAATTTATTAAATAACCAATTCCAAATGGGGCACCAACCCTAACTAGCTAAGTACCAACCCAACTAGGCTTTAGCAAGCAACAACATACAAAGAAGTAGCAACCACCTAAATGATTGAGAACCACCATAGACACCTAATTTATTTAATCACATTCATAAATCCTTATCTCTCAATCAACTAATGATAACCACCTCTTTATCTTTTCACACTTTTACCCCTCTCAAACTGCCTTCTAGTCCTCTTCACTCAATTAGGTCTCTTCAAGACTAATTAGGTCATATGAACTTGATCTTAATATGAATAAACACTTTAATATATTAATTAAAAATCCTATAAAATCATATTATGATCTAAAATACCTCATTATTCTCAATAATTTTCTATTTCATTTGAATTTTTTTACATTACCAAATAGACCTAAAACTGCCTTATATATATACCATTCTTTGTCCATATGTCACTTAGTCAGCCAGTCACCCTTAACCTCTTAGGTCAGACATGGAATATGTCTTATTAAATCTCATATAAATTATTAAAATTAATATTTATTCCCTTTTGGTCTTTCATAACTCTTCTCAACCTCATCTCACTTTTAAGTTTCATGGAGACCTAGTTCCATTAAGTCTACTTTAGGACATGTTATACTTTGCCTTCCTTGGAACACATTAAAAATACAAACATAGAAATAACATATAATATATCTTTTAAATATACCCCCAATAATATCATCTTAGATATATGACACTTTTTATCTTCAACCTCCACATAAAGAACACCATTAGTAATATTCATAATAAGGCCTGTGAACCTACAAAAAGTCTGCCAAACAAAATTGAAACATGTTCACAATTTAGTCACATAACCATAAAAATAAATAATATGAACAAAAAATTCATGAAATTAAAATATAAACATGTGATTTATACATAAAAAATCAATTCAAAAGGACTCAAACACTTTTCTTCAAATATCCCACTTAGAACTGTTAGAACACTCCAAAACCCAGCTATGAACAACTTGATATTCAACACCTAAAAGACCACTTATTATGATAAATGATAATTTAAAAATATAATTTAACATCTATATATAATTATTAAATAAAAAAAAAACAAGGTATAATTTCAAATATTGGTCTTATACACCCATATTTTGACCTCACTACACATAGTCGAACTAGAACCAGATAAGACATTTTGGATTAAAATTTTTAACCACTTTCACTAAGTATCATACCTTATACAAAACATGTATATGAAATTAAAAATTAAAAAAAATAAAAAATAAAAAAAGGGAACACTATATATATATATATATATATATATATATATATATATATATATATATATATATATATATATCACACTTCAACTAAAGGCATAGAGTTTAAAGCTCATCACTACAACTTGCTTACCCAGACTACAAGTTTACCTTAAATCACAATCATGGTGACATTGACCTTTCAACACCTATATGAATTTTTTTGGAGAATTAATATTCAATTAAATGATCCTATGATATAATTAGAACATTATTAAATATAAATATCGTATGGTCAAACAAAAAATATTTGTCTTGAAGACCAATCTTATGACCTCACTATAGAGAAACCTCACTAAGATAGAGAAGCCATTTTGGATTCATAATTTTTACCAATATAACTAAATTTAAATATTTATACCAAGAATTAATGTAACATACCATTCAAAAAAAAAATGTCCATGCACTTGGTTCAATCACTCTATCATTATAACACATTCATAATCATCTTCTCACTACTTCCTAGGATTTTCACTATTTCTATCATTAGGCCTATTAGAAAATGGCTAAATTGGATGATTATTTTAAAAAAAATTAGGACTATAATGTGTCTATAACCTTATTTTACGTGAAACATGAGTCTCAATCTTCAACCTTCATCAATTTTCAAACTTTTTCCAATACAACATTTTACATCTATAGTAACTTCTTTAGAAACAAGCCTATAACTTCACTTATTCTCTCTCCTCTCTCTAACCACCACCACCACTTGGAGATACCTTGGAGAGTTAAGTATAATATATAAATACTTACATGATCATTTCAAACCATCTTGAACACTTTTGAATCATATCTTCAACATAGGGTCACTATTAAGGTCTTAAGAGGGTTTAAACACACTTCCACTCTTAATGATTGTTCATATAGCATATCTCCTCAATATAAAAAAATTCATATGTTTTTTATCTAGGACCTTTAATTATATAACATTAAATCTTATTTTCCCATTCAAAGGTTTGATGAGCTAATGAACACAAGAAAATCCTTCTCGGGTTGAGAACCCTTCATTCTGAGCACCTAAGAGATCTAAAAAACACTTTTCATGCCTCATTATTCAAAATATGACATAAAAAATCATTAAATAAATTAAAAAAAACATATATTACCTCTATAAATTCTTATATGATATCAGACACCTTAAAATCTGATCATGGTCGTTTAATAGGCCACACTTTCTCTCTTTGCTTTCTAGATCTTGTCCTGCAAACCACATTAGGTCTTAAAAACTAAAATTTATGCCTCTTTCCATGTTATCTCCTCTAATATCACATAATATGTATTGAAAAAAGATCATGATACCTCATTAGGCTAGGTAGGGTCTAGAAATGGTCTTCTTTCAAACCTGAGCTGAAGGTCCTACACCTATAGGCTCACCTTGAGACTCTCATGAGTGATCCAATGTATTATATTAATTCTTTAGAAACAATATAAAAACACTCATGCTTATGTTCACTCATCTCACTAAGTCACCATACTCATACATTCTCACAAGGACTTTACATGCCATGACTAGTGTTATGTCTAGGCTTCTCAAGTACTTGAAACTTGAAAAATAACATTGAAACACTTATAAAATCATATATACTTTACTTAAATGATCATAAAATTCCAAAAAATATCTCAAAAGCTTATGCTTACTTACTTCATCAAACCTCACTATGCACACCTTCTCACATTGTTTAGACTAGGCTTCTTAAGACACTTTGTACTCAAGAACTAATACTCAAAAAAGCTTACCTAAATGATATAAAAAATAAAAATGAAAAATTTAAGCTGACCTAAACCTTGACATCAACCAAAAAAGAGATATTTTTCTTCCTTCAAATTCTCTCTTGCCTTTAAAATATCTCTTGTCACATGTCTTCCTTGTCACATCAAGCACATAGGCTCATACCTAAAATACCACTCATCATGCATCTTCACTAGATGCACCTTGACATCAATGAAATAAACCTTGACATCAATGAAAACACCTCTCAACAAAATCCACCTTTGTCAATGATGGGAAATATACTACATCTTAATCACTCTCATTTCCCCTAAATTGGTCAAACCTCCTTCTTGAACTTTCTCTCCCTTTGACATTAATGACAAAGGGTCATACATAATACAAATTATATAACCACTCATTATCTCTCTTTGTAAACTACTCTCATAAACTCTTCTATGCTTGTCAACAACTACACTTGGAGCTTATGAAAAATACGAATAGCTCCCCTACAAACCAAGCATCCATCATGCTTCTACTAGCTAAAGAGTGCCTCCATGAAGCCTAACTGAGTAACCACTATACATAAGGAACTAAAGTAACACAAAACTAGGAAATTCCTATATCTCCAGGCTCTGACAAGACTGAATATCCTTCAAAATCCTTTTGGTCTTGATTAGACTCTTGGGCTTGACCTCTTCATCATTCATGTGGTCAAGAATCTGAGCCAATAATGAACATTATTGACTTGATTTATCATTTGAAGTGTGATCTATCATAAAAAATAGTCAACTTAGGATTGTATATTGATCATGAATCACCCTTACTATCTCTAGTTTCCACACATTAATTTTCCTTCTCTCTTTCACTCCAGGGGATTCAAGCCTCTTGTTTTGACTTGATGGCCTTCTAACTCTATTAGGATATAATCTTGCAATGTGTCCTACATTATGAAAACTATAACAAAAAACAACTTTCATACCTCTTGAATAACTATTCCTTTCATAATCTCATGCATATTCATTTTTAGAGGTTCTCCTACACTCTATTACTCTATGACCAAACTAATTGCATGTAAAATAGTAACCATTTAATGAATTAGCATACCTCATAGCACTAGGATATTTTATTGGTCTTTTCATGTTGAAATTCTAATCTTCATTATCCTTCTCCTTGACTTGATCTACCTCCTTTCGACCTTCTTTTAAATCTAGACTTGTCTTATCACTTACAAACTTCTGACTACTTAAGATGTTATCTAGAGTATCAATACTCTTTCAAAACTTCATAAAGGTCTTCAAATTTCTAGATGCTTAACCAAATCATCTTTCAAGGATTCCATTTTAGTTCCATACCTAGTTCATTCTTCCTTCTTATATTTTACTCTACCAGTGACTATCTCCATCTATGCTTCAATCTGATTGATGATCTCATCATACTCCTTGGATGCATTACTTAGTCTCTCCTAAAAAAAACCAATCTTATCTTCATATTCCTTAAATAATGACTTTAATTTGTGATTCTTCCTTGTTTTGAACTTCAAAAATTCTAGAGCACTCACCAATTCTACCTAAAAATTAACTTTAGCCTCATCTTCATCTGATTCTTCATCATTTATAAGGCTTTTCCATTTTGAGCAACCCTCTTTGTTTGTTTTTATATCCATGAATAAGGTTTCATTATTGTCATGTTCATGTTCATTACTGTCATCATCACTATCAGATGTGCTTTTGTCACTTACATCAGATGATTTATTATCTTCCTTGGTATAAAAACATCTCTTGTTCTTAAATGGCCATTTCTTACCTTCATACTTCATGAAATATTTATTGTTATTTTTAGGCTTATAGACCTTCTTATTATCTCTATTATGTTCATCATGTTCTTGATCATGTTCATTCTTATCCTTGTTAAGATGATTTAATGTAATTTGACCAATCTTACCATAATTGAAACATTTGAAATTCAACTTACCCTTATACGTACCAAATTGAAACCTTAATTTTCATCATCATCAACATCTAAACATACCTCATCCTAGAACTTCTTGGATTTTGACTTCTTCTCATCTTTGAATATTTCTTCTTTTTTGGGAGGTCTTCCTTCATTTTTTATCATCTCATAGGTAGTTAAGATGCCATGAATCCCATCCATATCTAGCTTATCCAAATATTTCATCTTTTCTGCTGAAGCCATATTAGAATCAAACTTAGGATTTAGTGATCTCAACACCTTTTAAAATAACTGTAGACTCTTTCACTTCTTCTCCTAATCCTTTAATGACATTTGCCACTTCATCATTCCTTAACATGTAGGATGCAATGTTTTCATCTTCCTTCATATTCAAAATTAAAAAATACCTTCTATGAGTCTAAAATTTGACCATCCTCACCTTGGTGTCTTCTTAAATATAGTCTTTAACTTATCCCATATTACCTTGGTTGACTCAAAGTGCATCACCTTCACAAACTCTACCTCTGATAGGTCACATAGAATGACATTCATTACCTTAGAATTGATTTCACTTTCCTTCTTTCCTACTACATCAATTGGTTGTATATGAGGTTGAGTATATTCATCTACAACTGACTACTATATTTCATATCCCATTGGCATTAGATATGTCCTCATTTCGATGTTCTAAAAGGCATAATTAGTCCCATTGAATAATATAATTTAGGATGCTAGGCCTAATTTAAAAGACCTAATCTAATACCAAATTCTAGAATCACAATCACTAAGAAGGGGGTTAATCAATGTCTTGAAACTTTATTTTCAATTCCTCCTTAGCATACATGAACCATCACATCAATATATAGATCAAGAAATGTATAAGCAATCAACTATAAAAAGTATGAAACAAGATTACACAAGGCAACACATCATATATGTGGGAAGCCCTCAATAGGAATAAAACCCACTAATCCTTAAAAATATACAACATTTATATAAATAAAAATATCATAATTTATTGAATCACCAACTCCACATGGAGCACCAACCCCAACTAGCTACTAAGCACCAACCCAGATAGGCTTTAACAAGCACCAACTTGTAAGGAGAAACCAACCTCCTAGATGACTTAGCACCAACTCTTTCACATAATTTATTTTATCACCTTCAAAACTCCTTTTTTCTCAACCAACTGATGATGACCACCTCTTCAGCTCTTCACACTCTTATCCCTCTCAAACTACCTTTTATACCTCTTTACAAGACAAGGTTTATTCAAGATTGATTAGGTCATATGACCTTGATATTCATATGTGAACACACTTTTATATCTTAATTATAGATCCTTTACACTCTTATTATGGTTTATAGAACGTATTTTTGCTCAAAAATATGTTATTTTATTTGCATTTTCTATACATTCCTAAATAGGCATAAAATTACCTTGTATATATACCATTCCTTGTCCATATGCCACTTAGTCAGCTACTCACCCTTAAGCTCTTATTTATAATATGTACTAGGTATTAGGGTATTTCATAACCATTATTTAAAAAAATATTGAGTCCCTTTTGTTCTTTCATAACTCTATTAGACCTCAACTCACTTTTAGGTCTCATGGAAACGTAATTCCATTAGGTCTACTTCAGGACACATTATATTTTGCCTTCCTTGGAACACATTCAAACTCCACACATGATATGAAAATATAATATTTCACTAAAATATACCAAAATAATTGCATATTATTTTCATAACACTTTTTTATCTCCAACACCACTTGAATCACACCATTAGTACTATTCATAATTAGGCATATGAAATTACAAAAAGTATACGAAATAAAATTGAATCATGTATGCAATTTTGTCACATAACCATGAAAATAACTCATATTAATAAAACCTAAATTACCTTCAAAATATCACCATGTGATTTAGACTTCACAACTCAGGCCAAAAGGACTCAAACACTTCTCTACAAACAACCTACTTAGAACTGTTAAAACACTCCAAAACTCAATTAATGATCATTGATACTTTGAAAATATCATTTTACACACACACACACACACACACACACACACACACACATAATTATTAAATAAAAAAATTAAAAGGTTTAATGTCAAATATTGGTCTTGAAAACCCATGTTTTGACCTCACTACACATAGTCAAACAAAAACTAAACAAACCATTTTCTCTTGAACATTTCAACCAATTTCACTGAATATAAAACATTATAAAAAGTATATATAGGACATAAAGTTACAAAAAAACAACACACACACACACACACACACACACACACACACACACACACACACACTTCAAATCATGACATAGAGTCTCAAAATCATCACTATGACTTGCTTACCTAGAACTGCCAGTTTACCTTAAAGCATAGTCATGGTGATATTGACCTTTCAACACCTATATGACCATTTTAAAAGAATTATTATGAAATTGTATGATCATATGAGATGAAATATACCATTATTATATATAAATATGATATGGTATAATTGCAAAAATTGGTCTTATAGACCAATATTATGACCTCGTTATACATAGACCTCACTGAGCTAGACAAGTTATTTTGGCTTCATCATTTTTAACACTGTACCTAACTTTAAATATTTATAACCATAATTAATGTAAAATTACATTTCCAAAAAAAAAATACATGAACTTTTTTTCATCATTCTATCATGATGACTAATGCATGGGATTTTCATTGTTTCCATCGTTAGGCCTATTAATAACTGGCCAACTTTGATGACCATTTTAGAACATTTTAGGAATATAATATATCTATAAAATTTCATGAAAATTAAATGTGAGTCTCAATATTCAACCTTCATCAATTTTTAAACTTTTTCAAATATAAATTTTTACATATATAATAATTTCTTCAAAAATAAGCCTGTAACTTCAAATTTTTTCTCTCCTCTCTCTAACCACCACAACATATAGGTACCTAGGATATTTAAATAAAATATACAAACACTTAAATAATAATTAAAACCCATCCTAAGTAATTTTGAATCATATCTTCAACATTAAGTCACTATTAGGGTTCTAAGAGGGTTTAAACACACTTCCACTATTAACTATTATTTATAAAGAATAACCCCTCAATCTAAAAAGTAATTCATATAATTTTTATATAGGACCATTATTAATCTACCATGAAAATATTTTGTTCCCATTCCAAGGTTTGATGATCTAATGAGCACATTAAAATCCTTTTCAAGTTGAGAACCCTTCATTGTAAGCACTCGAGAGACCTAAAAACTACTTTTCATGCCTTTTTATTCAAACTATAACCTAAAACTAAATGAATTTTTTTTAAAGGACATATATTACCTATTTAAATGGTTATATTATCTAATAAACCTTGAAATCTGACTGTGATCCTTCATTAGGCCACATACTCTCTCTTTATTTTCGAGATCTTATCTTGAAAACAAAATTAGGTCTTAAAAATTGGTCTTCATGCCTCTTTAAATGTGATCTAAAATAGTATAATATACTAAAACAACTTAATACATGATTAAAAAATATCATACAACCTTCATATATCTTGAGAATAGATCACGATACCTCATTAGGTCAGGTAGGGTATAGAAGTGATCTAGTTGTAAACTTGATCTAAAGGTCCTACCCATCTAGGCTCAGATTGAGACTCTCATAATTTATATAATTACTTATATTTATTATTAATAAACCATATACAAAGTTACCATACACATACCTTCCCAAAATTAATTTACATGCCTTGACTTGTGCCATGTCTAGGCTTCTCAAGCACTTAAAACTTGATAATAGACGTTGAAACACTTACAAAAGTATCTATACTTTACTTACATGATAACACAATTACAAATAAAATATAAAAATATTGTGCTTACTTCCTCAAAATTAACTATGCACACCTTCTCACAGGGTTTACACTAGGCTTCTCAAGACACCTTGTACTCAAGAACTAGTACTCAAACAAGCTTACCTCAATGATATCAAATAAGAACACTGACAAGTTTATGTTGACCTAAACCTTGACATCAACAAATAAAATATACATCAGGTTTCTTTCAAATTATCTCTTTCCTTCAAAATCTCTTTCGTCATAAGGGTTCCTTGTCACATCAATCATAAAAGCTCATACCTCAAAGACCACTAACCATGAATGTTCACTAGATACACCTTGAAATCAATGAAATAAACCTTGGCATCAATGAAACAACTTATAAATAAGGTATGGAGTTGTTAATGGATGGAATGTTTGAAGTATTAAAGATATATCTCTAAGGACCATGTTACATAATAACCATGTTCGTAAGCATCCATGTGCCATTATAAATTTATGCTACAGTGTTCTTTGAATAAGATATAATATACCAAGAGATTTCCAAAACATGTCTCAATACTTTATTCATTTTATTTTCATGGTAAAAATTGGGAAGAAGTATGGGTATTATGGTATGGTTACAAGGATGGTTTAGGATGTCTAGATTTGAATAGAGTGGGTCTACCCCCCAGTGTAGGGGACTTGTATAAAACATATTTACAAATGAGGATAGAAACTAGTTTTCACCACAGTACTTGCCCAAGGTACAATAAAAATGGTTTTTACCTGTGGATTTTTTTTTAATATGTATTTTTGATTTCTAATTATTTGATTATTGATCAACAACATTGTATCAATCACATAGTAGGGCAATATCATCCTATTATGATTAGTTTTTTTGCTGAGACTATGCCACATGTGTGCACTCCATATATTCCATTATGAACTTCCTTTATTACTAAGTTAACTTATTCCAATTTTAAACATCTTAACTGAGTGCCATCATATATATTAAAATAGAAGGTGATACCAAGTAGGGGGAGGTGGGGGGAACATTGGATGAAGGATTTACTTTGGTTACTTGAAAAATTTTAGAGGGAGGATTTGGACCTTAAAATAAGTGTAAATGTCATGATACCAAGGGGAATTGGGACTAATAATATCATGAATAATTTAATATTTTAAGATATCATACACTAGGATCATTAGTTTCATGACCAAAAATTGACATTTCAAGGAGATAACCAATAGTAACCATAACATTTTCACATTTATTATGTGCTCAAGGGACTCATTCAAATTAGATGTGTATAAAGTATTTATTTAAGTTAGAAACCATCCATTTATAAGGGATGAATTTTTTTATATTTATCCTGGTACTCACCATTGACTTGTTTGATGATGAGTTGAGAGTCACCATAAATTGACAGGTGTTGAATATTCCATTTTATTACTATTTTGAGGCCTAAGATGATTTATTCATAGTTATTGATATTGTTAGTGCAAGGAAATTAAATTATAAATTATTTGGGGGTGACATCACCCTATGGTGTAATAAATAATATGCCTAACTTAGGGCCATGACTGATTAAGGATCCATCAATATAAATTTTCCATTCTAGTCACTCATCGAGAGATAAAAGTGACACATCTATAAATGTAATGGTCAAAGGATTATTGTCAAATATAAATGCTTTTACTAGATGATATTCAAGGACTTGGTCCTTTATATCCTTCTAGTTTACATACTTAATATTTAACTCATTGATAAATATGACCGATTTTTCCATTCTACCTATGAAAGATGATTTCAATAGAAGATATTTTAGAGGATCAGCTAGTTAATTAATTCTTAACTAATTCAATGAACACATAATTAATTAAAATAAATAAAAAATACTAATTATCCTCACCCATGTCAAACTCCATATCATACCTTAGTGAACTCTTTGATCAAAACGGAAACTTAATCCACTAGTCAATCCATGCAATTAGATACCTCCTTGATTTATGCTTACACATCTAAAAAGTAAATAAATCAACAATCAATCAAATAAGATTTAAATAAAATAAAATCATGCAATATTTAAATCAAGTGAGTTAATCTAATCCATCTAAACTCAAATTTTTCTAATATGATCAATTGAATCTCAATTTCCATCCTCCCATCCAAAAATATATAAATTCAACCTTCATCCTTCATTCGCACATGGTGGAAAATTTTGAGAAATATTTGTCATATTTGTAATTAAGTAATCATTCTTAATAGTTATATGCTACCAAAATATTTCACAATCCTTTAAGGAACCACAATCCATCATAAGCATGAGAAAATATACTCAACAAGTGATATATTCACTTGGTAAGTGCAACTATCATCTTAATCTTATTCTCTCAATCTGAGGTTGTGTTTTATTTAGAGTAGGAGCTTATTTTTTTGTTAGTTTATTTCATATCTCTATATTTAAGTCCACACATTTACACCTCTTATATTTTTAGTTTTTGAGTTGTATTATAACACTCGGGGATTACAAACATTCCTTTCTCACAAATTTCCATCATTTCTAAAGTCAACCATTGTCTCCTCTATGATTCTTTATCATTTTCATAACTACGTGTTCCATTTGGGTCACTTGATATCATTTATATATTTATTTTTAGTTTGTGATTTGAATGGTAAGACCTATGGAATCAACCAATCCCTCTTCACAAAAAACCCTTCATTGTTTATTTTGCATTGATTACTTTCACTCCCAACCTAGGCTAGGTGTCTTCTTAGACACATAAGATTATATTCAAGAGTAGTTTTTTACTCATTATGAATCAATCATATTATTTTGGGGTAGAATTATATAAATCTGTCTTCATTCCATCCACCATATTTTACCTTATCTTATGATGATGTTTCATACCTACCTACCATTTTACCATATTCCTTTACACATTTTTTCTTGGGTGGGGAAACCCAATCATTTTTTGATCCTTTCTATCATCCCCTAGCTTTCCCTCTCTTTTAAATTGAGGGACACATAGGTTATTTTAGATATTGTACTCTTTTATATGGTGCAATTCTAAGAGTCTTTAATTTCTCTTCTATAGTTAATACATGTAAACTCACTTGTGTTAGTCATATTTTACACTTATTTTTAATTTTTTCTGATTTATATGGAGAAGGAAAATATAAAAATAAAAAATATTTAAAATCTAAATCATAATAAAAGTCAATGTTAAAATGTAAATTATATCTTAAAATTTAGATCACCTTAAAAGACATGATATTTTTGGCATATCTCCTTTCCTAGTCAAAGCTCAAAATCCATAGTTAGCCTCATGATAGAGCCAAGGTTCATTAGGGTGTGTTAGGCTAGTAGAGTGAGGTATGAGGTCTTATTGCATCACTATATATTCTTACATTTTGGTTCCACATAAATTTTCACACAAGTACATAAGCTTCACATCAAACTGCTGAGTTCATAAGAGGTCTTGACAAGTGGGGAACATGTCGTGGGATAGTAGGATCCTTTCATAATTTTCTATATGTTATCATTCATGAGATGATATTTTCACTTCACAAGTTATCCCAAGATTATGTTGTTAGGTAAGATTCTCTAAGGCCTTTGTTGTTGAAAACTCTTAGTTTTGTCAACGTGATTTGAATGTCTTTTTTCTAGTAAAACACATGATTTCTCCTTGGTTATGACTTATTTTCCCTCCCTCCATCTTTCCTCCTTGATAGTAAGATTTTTTTTTATGAATCCTTAATATCTTCTTTAGTTCCTACTCTCCATCTCTTTTATACATGGTAGTAGTACAACACTTTTAGATTTTCCAATTTTAGAATATAAGTTATATCTTTGAGTTTTTTTGAGATTATCACTTGGTCATTGCCTTATATATCTAGGATTTATCTTAGTTATGTTTGGGACCTTGATTCCTATATTCAATTTTTACAATCCATTCAATCTCAATCTTTCCTTCATTTTTCCATCCTTTTTATTTTTTGGTTTTTTTACTTATCTTACATTGATGTTTTATCATAAATCAATTCTTTGTGTCTCTTGTTTGATATGGATTATTACATAGCTTATCTTACAATGGAGGAATTTTTGGGTTTTTTGGTCCTAATTAGCCTTGTCATTTCAACTTACCAATTTTCCTTTGCTTTATCTACTTATTTGGATCTTTTGGTTCTAACTTATCCTTATAAATCTCATCTTGAAGTAAATAAAGGTTTTTCAATAATTTTGAGTTTGATTTTACATTTATTATTTGGCCATCTATGTATGAATGCATTATTTTTTTCAATTTTTATACTTTTATTTGGTTTATCAAATTTATTTATTTCACCCTTCATAATCAAGACTATGGATTTGCATTCAGATATTCATCAAAAAGGTACATCAAGGTATGCACATATCACTTTCAATTATTCATTTATTAGTAGTGATTTTAACATTTATTTTCAATTATGAATTTGTGTTTCTATGTTTCTATCCCAAATCACCATCCCATTTACACTATTGTGACATATTATGAGTTTTAGGTGGGGTATATGTATATATAATATTTTCACTCCTATCACATTACTAATGTTTTCTCTTGTAATGTCTTGTTGATGCATCAATCTCCCTAAGTGCAAGCCTTAAAGGGTACGGTAGGGATGGGGTGGGATTTTTTTATGGTACTTTATGATATATGTTAGTATTAAATCATATTACACCATAACTACTATTAGTGTAACCTCATTTGAGTCTCTTTCCATCTTACTTATTTGTCTACTTCCATCTTGATTTTCTAGCTCCCTTATATCATATGATATTTTCCTACTTAATACCATCTATTTTGTGAATTTCTCCTTATTTTAATATATTATACAACCCAATAAAGTTATAAATATACTATATGACATCTGTATTGTATTAGCCTAGCTGATACCTTACTATGCTAGTCGAAATCTTCCAACTATGTCATCCTATCCAATACCATCATCTTATAATTTATATTTGGTTTTGGTTATAGTAACATTATATATAGTGTTTATATTTCATTATTAAATAATAATATCACATACATATAGTGTACTTTCACTATCACTCTACCTTAAATAAGTATTTATGGGAGTAAATGGCTAATAACCTTATCTTAGATGTCTTATATTATGGTGTTATTCACACTCAATAGGATTTATTTGGATTTCCTAACTAAGGATACCTATGTCTTCATCCAACCATTTTAATTCTTCAACCTAAAATAGTCTCTTGCAAAGTTAAACTTGAGCTATAGGGGAGATTCAAGCATCGACAGTTCCACCCCAATGTAAGTATTTATATCCCTATACTCTTTCATTTATATATTATAATAGTTTTAGCTTATTAGTTTATGGATGTATGTGTGTATCTTTACTTAGGATATTCTTTATGCCAAACAACTTGGTGGTGTGTGTGTGTGTGTGTGTGTGTGTGTGTGTGTGTGTGTGTGTGTGTGTGTGTGTGTGTGTGTGTGTGTGTGTGTGTGTGTGTGTGTGTGTGTGTGTGTGTGTGATTACTTAAATTTACATAAATCATATTAAGTTGCATATACCCACATTTAGTCGATCATTGTACCTTACCCCCTTTACAATCACCTAACTCTGAATTTAGTTTTACTTTATACCCATTCACAAGAATTTTAACTTGCATATTTACAACCATAATTACAATAATTTACCTCTATTAAGTTCTAGTGAGACTTATATTCATATGTCATAATCTTAGGCAAGAAAAATTTATTGACCTTATTCGAGTGCTAGTCTTTTGAGAGAAAGAAGATATTTTTAGGTCATCCTAGTCAATGCATATAAATTCTTGGTTCTTCATTTACTGAACAATAGTAGGGGAAACATTCCATGGCTATACATATGTGAAATGTATTTATATTTTCCATGTGGGAATAACTATCCAAGACCCCTTTTTTTGATAGTGAATTTGTGCTAAAGGATAGTTTTAAATAATTTGCTAGATGAATTGTCCTCTATTTATCCTTGTGGAAAAATATCTAAATACTTTTCAAAA
This sequence comes from Torreya grandis, assembly GCA_037957365.1. Classification (NCBI taxonomy): domain Eukaryota; kingdom Viridiplantae; phylum Streptophyta; class Pinopsida; order Cupressales; family Taxaceae; genus Torreya; species Torreya grandis. Next base: position 606,964 of record JARHVA010001516.1, read on the forward strand.
AATAATTTTTACTTTTAATCATAATGGATACCTTCTAATGTGGGTTGTTCAGACTCAACATAATTTTATTTAGCATTCTCTCTATAGCTTTAACTTTTGTAGAAAAACTTGTATAATAATACAAGAACTATGTTCTATTCTTTTTTTATCTTGTATGTTTTCTTATTATTTTCTATGTGTGAAATATTTAATGTATCAACATTTTACTTGCATGTTTACATTATATACTAGAAAACATAGCACATTAAAAGCTAATAGTTTTTAAAAAGTACATTTTGAATAATCACACATTATTTTTTCAATAAAACTTATTTTGAGTAATTTAGATAATAATGTAATTATTTAACAGTTTTCATGCATGATGGGCTCATCTAATTTTTTTCCCTACACCCTAATACTCTCTAATTTGAATGTAGGTGTTGTGGTGTTTCAATATGTCATTGCATGGAAATATCTCACTTCTCTGTATAATACAGTTTTTTTTCTATCTCCATATAGGAATTAATAGCCATAAAGTGACCAGAATGGGGTATTCAAATCCATTTTTTGACCCACCAATTCGATCATATACAGACAATTTTTTTTATAAAACTAAAATATTAAATATATCCCAAATATTTTTCATATACATTAATAAAAACCTTTAAAATCTATAGATATGATACCCATAAGAACATATTATTTCACAATATATAGTTTATTAATGTAAATAATTGCATGCAATGAATAACTTTTGATAAAAAGGAATTGTCTTTTTGGAATAACTAATGCCATCTCCTCATTCATGGCTCAAAAAATTTATAATAATTTCATATGTTAGGTTACAAGAGAAGATAACATCAAAATTCAAACAAGATAGATGAAACAATTAGAAGAAATTGGAAGAAATGGAAGAACTAGATAGATAACAACTTGAAATGAAGATATAGGAGAAAAAATAATTCCCAAAATCCACATACAAGAAGAAATTAAATTAGGGAAAAGAAAACAAGAGAATAAAATAAACTACATACACATATATTTTTTATTTAAAGTATATGTGGTTAGCATGCAAGGTTGGCCAATAAATCCAAGTAATTGATCATATTGTGTATGGGTAGATGTTGTCATGTCATCATGGTCACTATCTATATTTCCTATTACCCATGAATCAAATAATTCTAATCTATTGTAATCATTTTTTTCATCATAATTATAATATCATTGCTGAAACCATCATCATGGTAATATTTATAAGTGCAAATGGATATATTAGTTTTACTATCATATTTCAAAATTTCACTTTATAGTATCTTAATGGAATGTTGAATGATTGGAATTTTTGTAGATGTTTTGTATTTAATATGCATCATACCTTGTGATAATTTCACCTTGGTAATTGGTTGAGTATGTAATTTAAGTTTGGGTGTACTTATTTGAGGTCTTATGATTAGATTTTTTGGTATCATTTTAGTTAAAAACTCATGTTTAACTTATGTGCAAGGCTCATAAGTAGTGACTTCAATAATAATCAATTTATTTTCATGGATAAATTTTAATCACTAGTGTAGTGTTGACATAATCACTTTCATTTGATTAAGTTAGGGTCATCCAAGAAATATGTCATATGCACCATTATCTAGTAACAACGAAACCCATGGTGATAAACAATGTAATTCACTTTAGTGGTTACATGGTTATTCCATCATATTATTTAATAAATTTGGTCATACCAACTACATCTCTCTCAACATATTAAGGACTAATAATATATTTCATCATGCACACATTTATAGTTGAACCATTTTCAATCATAATGTTGTTTCACAACCTTGAACGTGTACCTATGAAATATTATATTAATATTATTACATTGATAAATTCATCCTTTATAATTTCAATGACATATAATATAAATAGATCAAACCCTTTATTACTATCTTTGACCACATCTATCAATATATCAAACAAATGAGAATTATAGTAGTGTGATGGTCACTTTTTAGCTATCATAGGAGCATAATATTGTTTTTTGGATTGAGTAACATTATTGGGGATAGGATTCATAAATATATTCAAGTATTGATTTGGTTTTTAAACTAATTCATTCAAAAATATGGCATGACCTTCTTATATTTTATTGTTCTCATTTAGGTCTTAGATTTTATGCTTCAAATTTATGCATTTACTTTTAGAATGGTCAAGGACTATATGATATTCATAGTATAATTTAACATCATGGTTATTATGAAATGACCTTGATGATTAAATCTCTTTTTTAGGTGGGAAATAGATCATATTTCATTCAAACAATCATTTAATAAAATATTAATGACATTTATTTATCCATGTAATTTTTTTTCTTTCTTTTTATGATAGGATTAGCTTATAGGATGGTTGGTATACCCAATTCACTATATTATATTCCTCATTCTTGTTTAAAAGTATTATCATTAGCCTCAAATTTGACAATTAATTTACCTTTATATTTATCTCCATTAAAGTTAGGGTAACTAATCCCATATTTGAGCATGTTAGCCTCAAAAACATCTATCTTATACTTTCAAACCACGTGAATATTTTTGTCAAAATATCATTAAGTATTAAATAACATTTTTTATTTAATGGTTTTGAGTAGACACTAAGATATTATAAATTATAATTCACTATGAAGTAATTTATGAATCATATTTAAAATCAAAGTTTTGAGTTTAAGAACATACTAGCTAACATTCTCATTAGGTCCTCATTTATATTGGAAAATATATGAAAATGTGACCTTCATGTTAATGTTGATAAAAAATTAAGGTAAGAAAGTATCAACAAAATTATTGAGAGATTGTAAGGATCCATATGGGAAAACATAAAATAATAAATACCATCATCCTTAAGGCTTATAGGAAATAGTGTCATCAAAAAATTATCATTATGCTTGAGACATGAATCATAGAAATATTTTAACTGAAGAGAAGGATCACATTTACCATTTGAAATTCAGAACTTTGGAGTCATAAATATGATAGGAGAATGATAGGAAAGGACATTTTAAGGTAAAATTTTGAATAATGTATCATGTGATGTAACTTAATCAAATGTATTTTGAGACCCCTGAAGTAGATATTAACTTTGTTATTACAAAACCTACATAATTTATTTAAAGATGGTAGTTTTCATAATCTAAGTAGACAGTAGTAATATAGGTAGGAATGGAAATATTAGGTTTATTAGATGATTGATTAACTTTTGAATAAATAAATGAATAATTAAGATAGATTTATGAAGGCAAATATATAGCAACATGATTAGAATAAATAGGACAAGGAATAATTATGGAAGAAATTTTAAGAACAAAAACATTATCCAACATGGAATTGAACCCTATTTTTAAATTTGACATACATGAGATGTGTTTATTTGGATATAATTTAACAATTGATACATTTCATCTATTCCTATAGAGTGATCTAGGATGTGGTGTCTCAAAAAAAGGCCTTACAACTCTTTCTCTTCATCATAATTAACAACACTATCATCCACATCATTATCATTCCTAACATTATAATTAAAATTATTTTCATTTATATCATTTTCACTTGTATTAGCATCAACATGTGTTTTGAAATAATAAGCATTAAAATCATTAACAATCACCAGTTTATTTTTCAAATAAACTTGAGTATGAACCAAAGGAATTCTGACAAAATCAATAGGTTTGTAACTCTATCTATCACTTGACATAAAAAAGATCTAATATATAATATCATTAAGTGGAATAATATGATTACATGTATAATACACAAATTAACCATATATTTTTAATAATATATCAAGCATAACAAACTGGGGTTTGTAATAATTCATAAGGAGCAAAGGTTGATTATAGATAAGCAAATAAGTGCAGTTCTATAAAAATTGGATCTATAAAAACTACAAAAATAGCTAACCAAACAAGGTTAAATAGCATGCAATAAAATAGTGATAACATTAGGGATAATCAAAGGGTAATATTTATATGATGGAATAATAAGGCAATAATTTAGGAAACCCTAAAAAAATAGAAAAATCATACAATGTGGACATAATATAACCCTAAGGGGTGTATGAGGGCATAGATTCACCATAGTGTTTACATGGTAAATTAGTTTTAGGTAGACAACACCACACTAAACCATAAAAAATGTGTGCAGTTCAAATATAAATATAAGGCAACAACATAGTAACAATAGAATGTACTAAAATGACTTAATTTGATAAAGATGTGCTATCATACATTGAAATCAAGTGATTTTTTTCTAGAGACTTATCCATAGATAACTCATAAAACATTATTGACCTAATAAAGTTTATGAAAATAAAATAAGTGTGCTTGTATAATATTATTATAAATATGAGTGGGAACTTGATTTTTCTATTTGATTTTTAAAATCCATTCAATCTCATTCTTTCCTTCTTTTTTCCATACTTTTTTGAGTTTGGTTTTTTACTTATCTTACATTGATGTTTTATCATAAATAAATTCTATGTTTCCTTTTATTGATATGGTTTATTACTTATCTTACATTGGATGTAATTTTGGGTTTTTTGGTCCTAAGTAGCTTTGTGATTTTGACTTACCAATTTTTCTTTATTTTATCTACTTATTTGGATCTTTTGTTTCTAAAATATCATTATCAATCTCAAATTAATTTTTTCACCCTTCATAATCCTGACTATGGTATTTGCATTTAGATATTCATCAAAACGGTAAGTCAAGGTATGCACATGTCACATTCAATTAATCATATATTAGTAGTTATTTCAACATTTCTTTTCAATTATGCTTTTGTGTTGCTATGTTTCTATCCCAAAGCACCATCCCATGTTAAACTACTATGAAACATGATGAGTTTTAGGTGGGGCATATGTATACACAATATTTTCACTCCTATCACATTACTAATGTTTTTTCTTATAGTGTCTTGATGATTCATCAATCTCCCTAAGTGCATGTCGTATAGGGTATAATAGGGATGGGGTAGGATTTGTTTATGGTACTTTATGATAGATGTTAGTATTCAATCCTATTACACCATAACTACTATTAGTGTAACCTCCTTTGAGTATCTTTCCAGCTTACTTATTTATATACTTTCATCAAAAAAATTTATGTCCCCTATATCATACGATATTTTCCTCATTGATACCATCTATTTTGTACACTTCTTATTCGTGTAATATATTGGACAACCTAATAAAGTTCTAAGTATACTTAATGTTATTTGTATTGAATTAGCCTAGATGATACCTTACTATCCTAGTCAAAATGTTCCAGCTATGACATCCTATTGAATACCATCGTCTTAGACTTTACTATTGGTTTTGGGTATAGTAACACTATATGCAGTGGTTATATTTCATTCCTAGATAATAACGTCACATACATATATTGTACTTTCACTCTCACTATGCCTTAAATAAGTATTTATGAGAATAAGTGGCTTAGAACCTTATCTTGGATGTCTTGTCTTATGGTGTTATTGACACTTAATAGGATTCATTTGGAGTTCATAACTAAGGATACCTATGTCATCGTAAAACTATTTTAAGCCTTCAACCTAAAAGAATCTCTTCTAAAGTTACACTTGAGCCATAGGGGAGATTGAAGCATTGACAGTTCTACCCCAATGTAAGTATTTCTATCCCTATACTCTTTCATTTACATATTATAATAGTTTTTGCTTATTAATTTGTGGATGTATGTGTGTATTTTTACATAGGATATTATTTATACCAATTAAGTTAGTATAGATATATGATTACATAAATTTCCATATGTCATATTAGGTTTAATATACCCCCATTTGGTTGATCATTATACCTTGCCCACTTTACAATCACCTATATCTTAATTTAATATTACTTTATACCCATTCACAAGCATTTTAACTTGCATATTTACAACCATATTTATAATATTTTTTTACTGTTGAGGTCTGGTGAGAGTTATATTCATGTCATAGTCTCAGGGTTTAGAACCCTTTCCTCTTAACAATTTACTTATTGGCTACCCTTATCTATATATATATATGGATATCATTAGTCCTTACCTGATCATCTAGGTATATGCATGATATATTTATTGATCTTATTTGAGTGCTAGTCTATTCAGAGAAATAATATATTTTAAGGTCATCCTAGTCCATGCTTACAACTTCTTGGTTCTTCCTTTAGTGATCAATAGTAGGGGAAACATACCAAGGTTATATATATGTGAAATGTACTTATATTTTACATGTGTAAATAACTATCCAAGACCTTTTATGTTTCTAGTGAATTTGCATTGAAGTATAGTTCAAAATAATTTCATAGATGAATTGTCCTCTATATATCCTTATGGAAAAATATCTAACTACTTTTCAAAAAATAATTTTTACTTTTAATCATAATGGATACCTTCTAATGTGGGTTGTTTAGACTCAACATCATTTCCTTTAACATTCCCTCTATATCTTCAACTTTTTTACAAATACTTGTAGAATAATACAAGAACTATGTTTTATTATTTTTTCATCTTGTATATTTTCTTCTTACTTTCTCTGTGTGAAATATTTAATGTATTGACATTTTAGTTGTATGTCTACATTATACAATAGAAAACATAGCACATTCAAAGTTAGTTGTTTTAAAAAAAGAAATTTTGAATAATCACACATCATTTTTTCAATAAAATTTATCTTGAGTAATTTAGATAATAATGTAATTATTTAACATTTTTGATGCTTGGTGAGTTCATCTAATTGTTTCCCTAAAACCTAATAATATCTAATTTGAATGTAGTTGTTATAATATTTTAAGGTGTCATTGCATGGAAATATTTCACTTCTCTGTATACTACAATTTTTTAAATCTCCATATAGGAATTCATAGACATAAAGTGACGACAACAGGGTATTCAAATGCATTTTTTGACCCACCAATCCAATCATATACATACAATATTTTTTAGGAAACTAAAATAAAAATATATCCCAAATAATTTTTCATATACATTAATAAACCTTTAAAATCTATAGAGAGGAAACCCATATGAACATGCCATTTCAAAATAAGTCATTTATTAATTTAAATAATTCCATGAAATGAATAACATTTGATAAAAAATAATTTTATTTTTGGAACAACTAAGGCAATATCATTATTCATGGCTCCAAACCTTTATAATAATTTAATGTGTTAGGTAAAAATAGGATGTAACTTCAAAATTCAAACAAGATAGATGAAATAATTAGAATAAACAGAATAACCAAATAGATAACAACATGAAATGAAGTTATAGGAGAAAAAATAATTACCCAAATCCACATACAAGAATAAATTAAATTAAGAACATAAAAACAAGTGAATAAAATAAACTACATACAAATATATTATTTAGTTAAGGCATATATGGTTAGCATGCAAGGTTGGCCAAAAAATCCAAGTAAATGATCATATTGTGTATAAGTAGAATTTGCCATGTCCTCATGGTCACTATCTATATTTCCTATTACCCATGAATCAAAGAAGCCTAATCTATTGCCATCATTTTTTTCATCATAAGTATAATCATCATTGTTGAAACCGTCATCATGTTAATATTTATAAGTGCAAATGGATATATTAGCATTACTATCATCTTTTAAATGTTCACTTTATAGTATCTTAATGGAATACTGAATGATTGGAATTTTTGTAGATGTTTTATATTCAATATGCATCATAACTTGTGAAACTTTCACTCTGGTAAGTGGGTGAGTATGCAATTAAAGTTTCGGTGTACTTTTTTGAGGTCTTATGTTTATATTTTTTGGTATATTTTTAGGTAAAAAATGTGTTTAACTTACGTACAAGGCTCATAGGTGGTGCCTTGGATAATAATCACTTTATTTTCATGGATAAATTTCAAGCACTAGTTTAGTGTTGACATAATCACTTTCAGTTGATTAAGTTAGGGTCATCCAAGAAATACGTCATATGTCCCGTTATCTAGTGAATTTTGAAACCCACTGTGATAGACAAGGTAATTAACTATAGTGGTTTCATGGTTATTCCATCATATTATTTAATAAATGTGTTCATACCAACTAAATCTCTCTCAACATATTTAAGACTAATAATATATTTCATCATGCACACATTTATACCTGAACCATTTTCAATCATAATTATGTTTCACAACCTTGAATGTGTACATATAAAATATTATATTAATATTATTACATTGATAGAGTCATATTTTATAATTTCAATATCATATAATATAAATATATCAATCCCTTTATTAGTGTCTTTAACCACACCTTTGAATATATAAAATAAATGAGAACTATTTTAGTGTGATGGTCACTTTTGAGCTATCATATGAGCATAATATTGTTTTTTGGATTGAGTAACATTATTGGGGATAGATCATAAATATTTTCAAGTGTTTATATGGTTTTGAAAATAATTCATTCAAAATGATGGTGTGACCTTCTTATATTTTAATGTTTTCATTTATGTCTTAGATTTTATGCTTCAAATTTATGCATTTATTGTTAGAATACTTAAGGACTATATGATATTCATATTATAATTTAACATCATGGTTATTATGCAATGACCTTGATGATTCAATCTCTTTTGTAGGTGGTAAAGAGATCATATTTCATTCAAGTAATCATTTAAGAAAATATTAAGGACATTAAGTTAACCATGTATTTTTTTTCCATTATCTTTATGATAGGATTAGCTTATAGGATGGTTGGTATACCAAATTAACTATATTATTTTCCACATTATTAAGTTTAAAATTATTATCATAAGCCTCAGTTTTGATAATTAATTTACCTTGATATTTACCTCAATTAAAAGTAGGGTAACTAATCCCATATTTGAGCATGTTAGCCTCAAAAATATTTATCTTATACTTTATAACCAAATGAAAATTTTCATAAAAATATCATTAAGTGTTGAATACCATTTTTTATTGAGTGGGTTTGAGTAGACTCTAAGAGACTATACTTTATAATTCACTACCAAGTAATTTATGTATCACATTTAGAATCAAAGTTTTGAGTTTAATAACATACTAACTAAAATTCTCATTAGGTCCTTATTTAAATTGGGAAATATATGAAAATGTGACCCTTAACTTAATGTTGATAAAAAATTAAGGTAAGAGAGTATCAACAAAAGTATTGAGAGATTGTAAGGATCCATATGGAAAATCATAAACTAATCAAGACCATAGTCCTTAAGGCTTCTAGGAAATAGTTTCATCAAAAAATTATCATTATTATTGAGACATGAAGCATAGAAATATTTGACTTGATGAAAAGGATCACATTTACCATTGACAAATCAGAACTTTGGAGTCATAAATATGGTAGGAAAATGATACGAAAGGACATTTTAGGGTAAAATTTTGAATATTGTATCATGTGAAGTAAATTAGTTAAATGTATTTTGAGACCTCTGAAGTAGTTATTAAATTTGTTATTACAAAACCTATATAATTAATTTAAGGATGGTATTTTTAATTTTCTGAGTAGACATAGTAGTGGTATAGGTAGGAATGGAGATATTAAGAACTTTAGAAACACTATAAAGAAAATATGAAGGTTGGGATTCAACATGATCAAATGATTGAATAAATTATGAATAAATAAATTAATAATTAAGATCTATTTATGAATGCAAATACATGATATCATGAGTATAATAAATATGATAAGGAATAATAATGGAATAAATTTTAAGAAAAAAAATTATCTAACATGGAATTAAAACCTATTTTTTAATTTGACCTACATTAGATATGACTCTTTGGATATTGTTTAACAATTGATAAATTTCATAAATTCTTATATGGTAATATAGGTTGTGGTGTCTTAAAAAAAAAGGCCTTGCAACTCTTTCTATTCATCATAATTAACAACATTATCATCCACATCATTATCATTCATAAAATTATAATTATTATTAATTGCATCTATATAATTTTTATTCATGTTATCATCCACATGTGTTTTGAAATAATAAGCATTAAAATCATTAACAATCATCACTTTATTTTTAAAATAAACATGAGTACGAACCAAAGGAATTCAAATAAAATGAATAAGTTTGTACCTCTATCTATCACTTGACCTAGTAAAGATCTAAGATCTAATCTCCTTAAGTGGAATAAGATGGATAAATGTATAGTATATAAAGCCACCCTATATTTTTAATAATTTATCAAGAAAAATGAACTAGGGTTTGTAAAAATTTACAAGGAGTAAAGGCTAATTATAGGTAAGCAAATAAGTGTAACTCATTAAATATAAGATCTATAAAAACTACAATAATATCTAACCATATAAGGGAAGAGAGAATGAAAGATAATGTGGATAACACTAGGGATAAGCATAGGGTAATATTAATATGATGGAATAATAAGGTAATGGTTTAGGAAACCCTAAAAAAATAGATAAAATATATAATGTGGAGACAATATAACCCTAATGGGTGTATGAGGGCACATATTCATGATCCGTAAACTCTACACTATTATCATGCACAAAAAGTTTATCTATAAATAATTTTGTCAAACACTAATTTTATTGAAATAATAAAAATAATTACAACAATTTTTGACCTTTAAAAATGTTTTATCAAGGTTTCATAACAATGGATTTGAAAACTAAATGAAATAAAGTTGCAAGTTTATTCATTATCCATTCAACTGTTTCTAAACCCGAAGTCCCAATTCTATGTTAAATTGTCATAATTAATTAAATTTTCATAAAAAATTATTAATAACAAAATAAAATGTGGATATTAATGAAAAATAATAGAGAAATCATGACAACAATGTTGATAATAGAGTTCACCCATTGCTCGGGTTATGTCTCCAGGTTCACTTAAAATATGAACCGATCCACTTATATGAATTGAAATTACATGGTTAAAAGATTATAATTATATAATGGATATTCTAATATTTAGAAAAAAAATTAATAATATACCTTCAAAAATTCTTGGTACTCTTGGTTGAACTTTTCATGTTCTTGTCGTGAAGGAAATCTCACGTTCTTGAAGTTTTCTTCCAAAAGTATCTCTTTGAGGATTTAAAAATTGGATAAAACAAACTCAAAATTAATAAATAAACATATAAATAAATCTATCTCAGAGCCTAAAACAACTCTCTATTTTACTCCAAAGGTTTAAAATGATTGTTGATGCCTCAAAATTGAGGATATATGCAAATTGGTCTCTATCTTAGGCTTACACAGTCTGCTAGAAACTTATGTTCAAATACAATATCATAGATTTATATAGATTTTTGACCTATGGGTATAGTGCTAAGATGCTTGTATTATTACATAAATGTTAATTTTTTGAATCTCCTTTCTCTTGAATTCCACCAAATCTTCTTCAAATAGAATATCCCTTCATTTGGTTTCAACTATCCACCTTTGGTGAAAAGGTAAAGGACTTACAATAACCATGAGAGGTTGGGGATTTGATTCAACACAACTATATATTATTTTATTTGGTGGGTGAAGAATTCAAATCCCATATTCATGGGGATAATGGATAGAGATGGATTTTAATTAAAGCCTTTACCATTTTTAAAACCATGCAAATAGACTTGGCCTCTTTCACCTAATGGTATTAGGAATTCCATTTATTAATAATTGATTAATTCACATTATTACATGTGTTAGTTTATAATTTACATTCCATGTTACCATATTTCCACATCATCCACACCACTTTATTACCATGCCATCATTTTGACCATGTTTGACTGGTCATAACTTCCACATATGAACTTAGATTTGGTTAGTTCAAAATGCATTGAAAAGCTTGAGATGAGATCTATGCCATGGAACTAGTTCAAAAATGTTTCATGATGATCAATTTTTCCACTTTGACCAGCATTGACTACTTTTTTACCTTAGATTTGACTAGTTGTACTAGAAGTAAATAAGCTCTATTTATTGAGTTTTGCATAACATCAAAAATCTCTCATCGAGCTCTACACTATGCCAATGGTTTCAAGACCATTTGAGATTATTTTAAAAATGACCTCTAGGTCACATCTCCCAACTAACAGTGATTTTGGTCCACTAAAATAAGGTATCTTACTTGATCCTCTAAAATGTCAGTCGGTTTCAAAGATACTCTAATGGGTCTTATCAGTCTACTCAAGTTCCACAACTATGCATACAATGCTTGTAATAAGTAGTTGATCACACCTTCCATAATTTCTCTACTACTATATGGCCCTCAATAGCCTTTACAAAAAATTAGGGTTTAGAATGTGATGACTTCCTCTATTGCATGGCTTCATAATAGCCTCTACACAAATAAGCCTAGTGATCTTTTCTACTACATGACTTCAATGACTCTCTACATAGGAGTCTAGTGATCCCATCTATTGGAAGGATTCAACAAGCATATATAGAGATTTGAGATCATGAATATCCATTAAAATTCTATATGGTTCTTTACAACACATCAAAGTATAGAACCTAAATCATATCATACGATAAAAATGGAAAAATCATATTGATTCATAACTCAAACTGTAAAGGCCTTAAAAACAAGGCTGAGTTACATTGAATCTTGAAACTACCAATAAGATCACAAAATTCATCAACTGTCTACCCATTATCACATCTTATAAGCATTGAACTACCAAACACTAAAACATTCACCAATGCAACTATAGAACAAGTTTGTTAATGTAAACAAAATACATTAATTTTTGTGGCCATGTCACAATACACTACCCAAACATGGGTCTTAATATGATAAACCACTATGAAAACAACAAATAGTGTATAATGTTTCAAACATTTCCCGATAGGGTCTTACAAATCATCCCAACACATGCATGCCACAAATAGATGCATCTCAAAATAGCAATTATTTTGAACCAAGTATTTCAAGAAAATTGAATCTTACCTAACAACCTATATGCTACTATCAATCCCCCAAGCTGATCAATAAGTTAAATTCCTTAATAGGAGACTCATAAAGCTAATCAAGAGATTACAAAAATAGAGTTTTTCAAAACTTAAGTGTGAGAATTAAAAACGTTACATGATGAAACTATTTTGAAGTGTTCTTATAGTGGCTCTAAAATGCACATATCAAAGCGAGGTAAATTTTGTTATCAACATACAATATGAATTCCCAACAATGCTTTGAAACATTAATCCATTTATCATGAAATTCAAAAACCATTTACTAACCCTCTTAGTTATAATCTCTTATTTAGGGTGTTTAAATTCTTTAGTGGATTTACCTACATCTGCATGGGTAAATTTAGGATTAACTTCATTAATTACCTTATCAATAGGTTTATAGACTATCTTCTTCTTACCATTACCAGGATGGTGGGATGGTTTAAGTTTTCAACACTTCTCAACCTAATGTCTACTCATGTGAAAATGTGTGCATTAATTCCTCTATATGGATGGGATTACCCATTTGCCATTTTTCATTTTAAAAAGACAAGATTGGTCTTTAACATCTACAAACTTCTTCAACCATGATTGCCTTTTCCAATAATATACAGTAGAATGATTGCTTAATTTGAAAAAAATGCAAGAAAAAACATGCAACATCTTCTAAATATTAAATCCAAATTACTAAAATGGAAAGAGTGCATCAAATGTTTTAGGAATAAAATTACTATTGGTGTTATTTCTGTGTAAGAATGAGGAGGTGGAATCTTAATACCTCTTTTGCCTGATTTCTTACATTATTCACCATTCCTTTGTAGGGATGAATTCTGTACTACTATTGGCCTCAAATCTTGGCCATCAAAAGATTGTCCTCTTTTATAAATGGATAAAATCTCTCCAACATCCATTTTCTCACAATCTTAACCCAATCCTCCATGATGAGATCTATGCTCTACCTATATCGGGTTAGCAATTCCTTGGCCATTTTTACCAAGGCCACTTCCATTAAAACTGATATTAAATAATAATTTAGATCCAATGCACTTAGTTTGTTTTTAAAAATGACCAAAAGAAACATCTAAAACATATAAAATTGAATGAAAGGATTTACTAGATGAATAACTTACAGTGCACTCATCAGTCATAGTGCCTACATCTATAGTAGAAGGTAATCGGTGAAGATTGCATCTTTCTCCACTCTACATCTATATCAAGAGCTTATCCTTGGTTTACAACTTATATTTAAAGTGAGAAATATCCTTATCTAAGGAGTAAAAATTGGCTCTTAGGAAAGCATTCTCTTCCTGGATCTGTTGGTTAATTACGTCAAGCTCATCAAGCTTAGCTTTGTTTAACAACTTGCCCATGGTTTCTTATTCCATGTAAATAACCTAATCCCATAAACTACACACTACAAATGGAATATAAAAAAGGCCAAAAGGTCTACAATATCATGAAAAACCAAACTGAACATAACTAATATCTAATCCATAGAATCAGAAGCTAACCTAGCACACTAACTTCTCTGATACCAAAACTTGATCCACAAGCTCTACATTGTTACCATGTGCAAAATTTTTATCAACGAATCCTTTTGTCAAAAACTCATTTTCCTAAAAATACATAAAGGAATTGAAATAATTTTTGACTTTTAAAAATATATTTATAAAGGTTTCATAATAATGGATTTGAAATCTAAATGAAATAAAGTTGCAAGTTCATTCATTATCCATTCAATTATTTATAAACCCAAAGTCCCAATTTTCCATTAAATTATCATAATTAATTAACTTTTCATCCAAAATTATTATTAAAAAAATCAAATGAGTAAAATATTTTCAAATTAATAGACAACTCATGACAACAAGGTTGAGAATGGAGTTAACCCGTTGTTTGGGCTATATCTCCAGGTTCACTTAAAACATGAAATGATCCATTTACATGAATTGAAAGTACATGGAAAAAATATTATAATTATATAATTTATCCTATAATATTTTAGTAAAACTTATCAATATACCTCTTAAAAGTCTCAATACTCTTGATCAAACTTTCCACCTTCCTGTCGTGAAAGCAATCTTGCGTTCCTGAAGTTCTCTACCAAAAGTATGTATTTGAGGCTTTAAAAAATATCTCAAACAAACTAAAAATCAGTAAATAAATATATAAATATAACCATATCAGAGTCTATATAAACTCTCTAGTTTACTCCAAAGGCTAAAAATGACTATTGATGCCTCAAAATTAAGGATATATGCAAACTGGTCTCTATCTTAGGCTTACACAGTCTGCTAGAAGCTTGTGTTCAAATAAAATATCAAGGATTTATATATCCATTATACCCATATATGTAGTGGTAAGACACTTTTATTTTACATGGAGGTTAATGGTTTTAATCTACTTTTTGTTGAGATTTGTCAAATATTCTTCAAATAGAAGATCCCTTCATTCGGTTTCAACCGTCCACCTTTGGTGGAACGGTAAATGACTTAAAATAGCCATGAGAGGTTATAGGTTTGATTAAAACCAACCATATATTATTTTATTTGGTGGGTGAATAATTAAAATCCCAAATTTTTGGGGATAATGGATAGAG
>JARHVA010001516.1:627500-632500 GCA_037957365.1 Torreya grandis
AGTTAATTATTTTAAAAAAAGACATTTTGAATAATCACACATCTTTTTTTCAACAAAATTTATTTTGAGTAATTTAGATAATAATGTAACTATTTAACATTTTTTATGCATGATGAGTTCATCTAATTTTTTCCCTACACCCTAATACTCCCTAATTTGAATGTAGGTGTTGTGGTGTTGCAAGATGTCATTGCATGGAAAGATCTCACTTCTCTATGTACTACAATTTTTTTAATCTCCATATAGGATTTCATAGCCATAAAGTGACCACAATGGGGTATTCAAATGCATTTTATGACCCACCAATTCAATCATATACATACATTATTTTTTAGAAAAATAAAATATTAAATATATCCCAAATAATTTTTCATATACATTAATAAACCTTTAAAATCTATATAGAGGATATCATATGAACATCCCATTTCACAATATGTCATTTATTAATGTAAATAATTACATGCAATAAATAACATTTAATAAAAAAATTGTCTTTTTGGAACAACTAAGGCCATCTCATCATTCATGGCTCTAAACCTTTATAATAATTTGATGTGTTAGGTGACTAGAGAAGGTAAATTCAAAATTCAAACAAGATAAATGAAATAATTAGAAGAAATTGGAAGAAATGGAAGAACCAAATTGATAAAAACATGAAATGAATCTATAGGAGAAAAAATAATTACCCGAATCCACATTCAAGAATAAATTAAATTAAGGACAAGAAAACAAGTGAAGAAAATAAACTACATACAAATATATTGTTTAGTTAAAGTATATGTGGTTAGCATGCAAGGTTGGCCAACAAATCCAAGTAAATGATCATACTGTGTATAAGTAGAATTTGTCATGTCCTCATGGTTACTATCTATATTTCTTGTTACCAATGAATCCAAGAAGTCTAATGCATTGTCATTATTTTTTCATCATAAGTATAATCATCGTCGGTGTAACCATCATCATGGTAATATTTATGAGTGCAAGTAGACATATTATATTTTCTATCCTCTTTTAAATTTTCAATTTATAGTATATTAATGGAATGTTGAATGATTGAAATTTTTTTAGATGTTTTATATTTAATAGGCATAATAGCTTCTGGTTATTTTACCCTGGTAAGTGGGTGAGTAGCTCATTAAAATTTGGGTATACTTGTATAAGATCTTATGATTAGATTGTTTGGTATATTTTTAGGTAAAAACACATGTTTAACTTATGCACAAGGCTCATGCGTGGTGCCTTGGATAATAATCACTTTATTTTCATGGATAAATTTTAAGCACTAGTGTAGTGTTGACATAATCACTTTAAGTTTATTAAGCTAGGGTCATCCAAGAAATATGTCACATGTCCCATTATCTACTAATACATGAAACCCATGGTGATAGACAAGGTAAATAAATATAGTGGTTCCATGGTTATTCCATCATATTATTTAATAAATTTTTTCATACCAAATAAATCTCTCTCAACATATTTCATCATGCACACATTTATACTTGAACCATTTTCAATCATAATTTTGTTTCAAAACCTTGAATGTGTACCTATAAAATAATATAATAATATTATTACATTGATAGAGTCATCCTTTATAATTTTAATGTCATATAATATAAATAGATCAATCCCTTTATTAGTGTCTTTAACCACACCTATGAATATATCAAAAAAATGAGAATTATAGTAGTGTGATGGTCACTATTGAGCTATCATATGAGCCTAATATTGTTTTTCGGATTGAGTAACATTATTGGCAATAGGTTTTATAAATATTTTCAAGTATTGATCTATTTTTTAAACTAATTCATTCAAAATGATAGCATGACCTTAGATTTGATTGTTTTCTTTTAGGTCTTAGATGGCAATCATTTAAGAAAATGTTAATGACATTTAGTTAACCATGCAATTTTTTTTCATTCTCTTGATGATAGGATTAGCTTATAGGATGGTTGGTATACCCCATTAACTATATTATTTTCCTCATTATTAAGTTTAAAATTATTATCATTAGCCTCAAATTTGATAATTAATTTACCTTGATATTTATCTCAATTAAAGGTACGGTAACTAATCCCATATTTGAGCATGTTAGCCTTAAAATCATTTATCTTATACTTTCTAGCCACATGAATTTTTTTTTCAAAGTATCATGAAGTGTTGAATACCATTTTTATTTAATGGGTTTGAGTAGACTCTAAGGGATTATACTTTATAATTAACTAACAAGTAATTTATGAATCACATTTAGAATCAAAGTTTTGAGTTTAGGAACATACTGACTGACATTCTCATTAGGTCCTAATTTAAATTGGGAAATATATGAAAATGTAACCCTCATGTTAATGTTGACCAAAAATTAAGGTAGGAATGTATCAACAAAATTATTGATAGATTGCAAGGATCCATATGGAAAATCATAAACTAGACCATAGTCCTTAAGGCTTCTAGGAAATAGTTTCATCAAAATATTTCCTTAAGTAGAACAAGATGGCTACATGTATAAAGGCAACCTATATTTTTAATAATTTATAAATCAAAACAAACTAGGCATTTCAATAATTCACAAGAAACAAAGGTTAATTATAGATAAGAAAATAAGTGAAACTCTATAAAAATTATATCTATAAAAACTACAACAATAGCTAACCAAATAAGGGAATAAATAATGCAAGATAATGTGGATAAAACTAGGGATAAGCAAAGGTTAATATTAATAAGATGGAATAATAAGGAAATGGTTTAGTAAACCCCCAAAAAAATAGATAAAATATATGATGTGGACACAATATTACCCTAAGGGGTGTATGAGGGCATAGATTCACCATAGTGTTTACATGGTAAATTGGATGTAGGTCGACAACACTAAACTAAACCATAAAAAATGTGTGCAATTCAAATATAAATATAGTACAACAAAATAGTAGTAATGGAATGTATTAAAATGCATTAATTTGATAAAAATGTGCTATCATAGGTTGAAATCAATTGATTTTTTTTCTAGAGACTTGTCCATAGATAAATCATAAAACATTATTGAAGTAATAAATTTTATAACAAGAAAATAAGTGTGTTAGTATAATACTAGTATAAATATTAGTGTGTTGGTATGCTCTTGGAGAGAGAAAATACTCATGGTGAACTATTTATGCTCATAGATATATTATATACTTTTAGGAATAAAATTTATGGATGTCTTCCTTTGCTTCTATACTTTAAACACCTCAGTCAAATTGTCATTTTTCCCAATATATATTATACAAATTCTCCTTCCTTGAAAACCTATATCTGAAATCACCTTGAAAAACCATAAGGAAATGGTAGTGGTTATGAAGGGCGTACCCATTCCAAACCATTGTTCTTTGATATATTTTTAATCAACATTCAATGCATCTCAGTAAGTAATTGTGTGTAATATGAAGATCCCAACTCTTATATTTATCATTATCAATGACATTTTGGAAACTATTAAATTTTATATGCTCTTCAATTAATATTTTATTTCTACTTTGGTATATGGGTGTTGCTTTAAAAAAATAATCCTTACTTTGATAATTTAATAGATGGCTTACAAATTCAAATCAACGTGTATTACTTGTTTTCTAAATGTACTCATGTACTTATAGACTTATCAAAATAATTTTAGTACTTTATTGGCATTAAAGATGAGATATAAAAGGAAGGAAACTCGAAAAACATGGCACAAAAATATAAATAAACTAAGAGAAAGGGTCAAAGTACCTAAAAAAATATTACCAAGAGTGTACTAGTCTGCTCCTAGTTAGAAAGATAAAATACCATTAAATAGTATTATAGACCTTTCAAGAGAATTTATATTCAATAACAAGAAAAAATTGTGATTTTTTTATGTTTGTAGGCATTGTAAATTGAATGGTGATATTATAACTGGCCTAGGGTGCACAAAAAATGGAATTAGAAATGAAAACAAATCTAAAAAGGTAAATGAGACCCATAAGACAAAGTAAATGTGTTAATAACATCCTAATATGAATTAATGATCCATAAGGAAATAAACACACTGATACCATATAAAATAATGATCCCTCTACCATAGTTAGGTTTTACGGATCCTTTTTTTAGCTAATTATGTAAGTGTGGCCATCCTATTGACTTTGATTGAAAATTGAGCTAAGAAGTCATTAAATGATGTAGTAAAATAGTGTATACACCTCCATAGAAAAAAATAAAACTAATTGATACCATAATCCTTCAAGGTCCTTGAAAATAACTTAGTTAACAATTTATGGTTATGGGAAAATTATTATGAAAAGGCATAAAGAAATCTTATATGGTGAGAAGGGTTTCATATTGCTTTAAACAATTCAAAATTTGAAGAAAAACACTATTAAAAATGTATCAACCCCACTAGGTTTTAATATAATATAGTAAATAAAATAAAATTAATTACACATATTCATCTTATAGATTTCACCATGAGATATCTAATTAGTGATCTTTAAATAACTCCATTCACTCAATTGACCATAAGGTTTATATTTAATCCACTTAGCTAAGGATCACTATGAATAGATATAATAATCATGAAAAAAGTTTATTAAACAATAAATACTACATCTAAAAATAAATTAAATAGTATAAATTCAGTCACGACAATACATAATACCTCAAATAATAATATTACAATAGTACAAATTCAGCCATGAAGATATTATGATATATTACAGTTTTCAGCAATCCATAATATCTCAAATAATGATAAATGAAACAAATCTCCATGGAAAATGATTCTCCACAACTCAAGTATCAATATGTAATCTCAAGTGTAGTCTTTAGTGTAGTACTCTAGTTGTGAGTGAGAGCATCATTCGAGCACTTTTTCACACCAACCACAGACCATAGATTTTCCACACTATCTCTCAATAAGGTGATGTCCCTCCCTTCATATATGGGTAGACAATGAGAGTGGAAGACTTTAGATTGACATACCGAAACCCGTGTGTTGTAGATATCTAGTA